>PVLC010031254.1:0-18851 GCA_004027655.1 Graphiurus murinus
GCTCTATGGCCACCACATCAGAGTTTATTCTAAAACAGTGGTTAATGCTGTCTTTGCTTCCAAAAGTCTCTCAGGTGGGATTTGTATTTCTATGAGTATTAAATTATTGGTTCTCCTTTCCTTGTTTCTCTTTCAGGATATTGTTGGTAAATGATTTTCCATTGTTGGTTCGTAGTATACATATGGTTCGCCAGTTTTCTTCTTCACATTGATCAAGAGATCAACAGAAAAAATTCCTGAATACTAAAATAAATTTTTGAGGAAATGCAGTGCTATTTTGGTCTCTTGACAATTCTTTTTTTAGCTTGAGATTGCCGATGAACTAGCCTCACAGGTGGGACACATCTTCCCAGAAGAATAGTTTTAGGTACCAGCAGAGACTGTTGTGTTCAACAAGAGATGGTTGGGACTTCAGTGGTCAGAGCAGCTACCTGGTCACCTCAGCAGAGGCTCAGGTTAGAGTCACAGGAGAGGAACTACACCCAGAGACCACAGGCTTGGTCTTACACACATGGGAGAGACCCCATAGAAGCTACCAGGAAATTTTACATAATATTGAGGCCCTGACGCAATCCCTGGAAGAGGAATTAAAAGCCAGTGGAATGGGGGCAATTTAGGTTAATAGAATCTCATTTGTACCTCCTAGCTGAGGCCTATAGTGCGGCTACAGAGACATCTTATCTGAAAGGGGAACTAATTGTTGTTACTCCTTAATGCAGCTGGGCTCCTCACAATGCACAACCGAAAATTGCCTGGCTGGAGAATGAAAGTCTTTTTTTCTTGCCCTAGCAGTGCAAACCAAGATGAAAACAACATGGGGTGGAGCATCAGGGGATGCCGGCAGCAGCAGGGAAGGCTCCTCTCTGAGTCCATTGTGGAAAAGCAGGCCCTTGAAACTTGGATATTCATAATAACGGTGGTTGAGCCTTTGACCGTAGTAAGACTTGAGACACCCAGAAATGATGGTTCTTGTGTGTCTCCTCTCTCCAGGCTCACCCCACTACTGTTAGAAGCTGGCTATACCTCTGCAGTAGACCTGGGAAAAGGAAGGGCGGAGAAGTATTAGTGAGGTGGCCTTTCAGAAAAACATGACCTTCTTTACAGATTTTGTTTAAGGTCTGGAGGGACAGTATAGCCTAACAGTTCAGTTCCCAGCTGGCCCCAAAGGCTGCAGCATGCCCAGCTCCAAGCGCCCCAGGAGGGCAACTTCATAGACTAACACTGACCTGGTGCCCCAGGAATTGTTCTATGTCGGTCCAGAACTCAAATCGAGCTGTATCATGATAGCTCTGTGACCCTGGGCAGGTTGCATACCTTTCTCTGCCTTCATCTCCTTTCTATACAATAGTGACCTTACTTCATTCAGTTACTGCTTGGCTGGGTGAGTGAACACAGGTGTGCTCTTAGCAGGGTGCCTAATGGAGCCCCCACTCAATATATCTTGTTAAATTTTGCTTCATTGTTATTTTGTCTTTGTCTCTAGGGCCCATTCTGTACATAAAACTAGGGGTGTCAGTTCAGATTATTATACAAAATACCATAGTCTTTATAAATGTATAAATGTATAAATGTACCACACACATGTATTTCTCATGGTACTAGAGAGTTGGTCTGAGATCAGGGTGCCACTGGGATTGTGTTCTGTGGAGGGACCTCTTTCAGACTTCAGATGGCTGTCTTCTTATTATACCTTCATCAGGTGGGAAGGAGGCAAGAGATTGGGTCCCTTAATAAGAGCAGTAATGCCATTCACGGGGGCTCCACCTCTGTGACTTAATTATCTCCCAAAGGCCTAACTTTCAATCATCATCACTTTGGGGGTCAGGATTCCAGTTTGAACTTTAGGGGCACATACATTCAGTCCTTGACATTGGGGTAGTGGAAAGCATAGGCCAAAGGGGGTAATGAAGAGTGAAGACAAGCTGCAGGATCATAGGACTAACACAGATGGATTCTCCACAGATGGCCCAAAGGGACACACTTGCTTTGTACTTATCAAAATGGGACCTCCTAGCTGGGCATGGTGGCACATGCTTGTAATCCTAGTACTTGGGAGGCTGAGACAGGAGGATGGCAAGTTGGTGACCAGTCTCAACCACTTAGGCCCTCTGCAACTTAGTAAGACCCTGTTTCAAAATAAAGAATAAAAATAGGGATGAGGGTATAGTTCAGAGGTAGAATGCCCCGGGTTCAATCCCCAGTACTGCAAAAACAAACAAACAAACAAACAAAAAACAAACAAACAAAAAACAACAGGTCTTCCTCTTGTCCCAGTTTTGTATCCTTTGCCCTTGTTACTGTGTCCCATGCTAGTGCTTTTGTGATTTAGATGATAGATTACTCTTCTGGACTTTTCTTCCAAGTCTAAGAACTTAATTTTAAGTATTAGTTGTTTGAAAGAAAAATAACTATAATACTTCCATAACCAACTCTTTAATTTTAGAAAATAAGAACTTTGCATATGTCACACAGTACTTCCTAAGGATTTCTCCCATAGAACTTATATTACCCTGTAATCCCTTTCATAGTTACTATATTTGATAAGTATTGAAACCAGGAAAGTTTAATTTTGTATCATTAGCGTGAAAACATGTTAGTTACCTGCCAGTTTTTATTTCCATTTAGGAGAAGTAAATATATAGATATCTCAAATGACCTAACAATTCTTTAAAGATAAAGCTCCTAAGAGGGCATTTGTAAAAGAGACTTACTATTAACGATCTATTTTATTTCCCAGTGTGATATAATAGAAAGGTGATGTGTGGCATTTGGAGTCTGCTTGTGAACCCTGCCTGCCTCTTTTGCTTTATTTCCTAATTCAAAGAATGGAGATATGAGTACCTACCTCTTAGGGCTGTTGCAAGAATTAAGCAGATAAGTTGCACAGAGTTCACCAGGTGGTGAGTGGCTCACCAGACATTTCTTTTGACAATCTTGCCCCATAGGAGGTATTTTTTTGTTCATAAAGGTAATTAAAAACTGGAAAATTGTAGGTGGCAGAAGACAACTATAGTGTATTGGATTTTCTAGTATATGTCACTTAGGACTTTGTTTTTACCTCATAATGGATGGACATTTGTAGTAGTCCCTCTGTTTCTTAGAAGGGTCACCTGCACAGGTGTGTGCCAGAACTGCAGAGAAACACAAGAGGGCAGCAAAGAGTGAGAGATGCCCAAGCTGTTCCTGCCTGGGACAGTAACCCTGTTTTTAGAGTAGAGCTACATCACGTGGGGCAAAATTAGTCATTTTGAGCATTTCATGTTTAAATGATGTTAAGTTTTCTGCAGCCATCTCATAGAATCTTGTCATGACTTCACAATGTCACTTTCAGTATGTTTTTGAATTTTCGTATTTTCATTCTCTATTGAATAATCTTCACTTTGGGAATTTTCTATGCAGGAATATAACTTAGAGAAAATCTATTAAATTTTAATTATTTGAAAGTTGTAAAGACTGAGCCCTAATGAAACAAAAATGCTACTTTGTGATAGGTCTGGAGATAAACACCTGGTTCCTTTTCCTGAGTCCAGGGTCCTTCTTACATCCCTGTAGAATAAAATAACCCATCAGAATAAGATAGCTTTCAGACCCAAAGAAGTGTATGTTTTACAGAAAGTAATATAAGTACTAAAGAATATTAATCTCTGAATAATCGCTGTGGCATTGATTATTTTTACATGGACATGAAAATTAGAAAACATTTTATCCTAACTTCTTACTGGATATGTGTTTAAAGTTAGAGGTATTTTAATTATATCCACTGATTATCCAAGAGGCAGAAAGGATTTGGGAGAATACAAATTCATATACCCAAGCAATACAAGGAGAACAATTGCCTTCTCTCTACCTGTAGAGGGAGACACTTGATATGGTGACAAGCCTAAAAACAACACACAAAACTAGTTTCAGTTCTGGAAAAAAAAAAAAAAATTAGTCTAAGTCTCCATTCTACTTTTTTTTTTACTCCAAATACGTATGGCTCCATTTTTAAAAAAAATAAGATTATTCTAAATAGAGTTTTGTCAATCAGCAAGCAGAGGCTTAAAAAAATAAATTATCCATATACTATTCAGTCTAAACAGGATGAGAAGATAAGGCATCTTGGATGTTTGTTGTACTAAAGCATGAAGCAGATTCTAAGATCCAGTAAGGAAGAAAAACAACAAAGATACTAAACTGGAACAGTTATGTTGTTATTATCTAAACTAATCCTTTAATGCTTTGAACTTAAAGATACTAAATATTTCATGGTGGCAATAATGATGTTTGATACCTGTTCAGAGCTGCCTTGAAAGTGTGTGTGCATGATAAAAACTAGCATATGTAATATACAAAGAAATAGGTATAACTGAGATTATAGTTGGGAACAAGAGCCACAGAAAGGAGGAGGAAGGGAACTGTGTGAAAGAGACCTGTGAGTTCCAGGGAGGCACTGAACTTGAATGTGTGTTAAGTCGGCCTGTAAGGAGGACAGAGACCAAGCCTTGGGCAGGGAAGCCCCACCCTCCGGCTCACCCACTAACAGGCACCAGTTGCATCATTCATCTTAATGTCCTTTTCATTTTCTTTTTAGTAAGAGCAAAGATCCTGGCAAGGCTTTCATACTTTCAGAGAATCAAAGTTCAGTAAGCTTCTTCAGAAAGTGCTTGGAAAAATGCTGATGATGCAGTAGACTTGCTAGCTTGAATAAAAAATTAATAAAGATTATATATTTGCATGATTACACACTGACTTGTTTTGAGATTTTACTTGATTTACTTGTATTTTAATACATTGAATAACTGTCAGGGATTCCAAAATCTTAAGCTAAAGGAGTTTACCTTTATAAAAATCCCCGCATGAAAAAGGCTTTTCTGGGAGAAACTAAAAGTTTTGCTTAAGTGCATACAGTATGACTACTAGTTAAAATTAGGGTGTATGAGAACAGAATAAGGCTATTTTCTTCCTTAAAAATATAAGTTGTTTTATAACTTGTTTTGCCTTCCTGTGCTATTATTTAAACAAGTAGACTTATACCTATTGATATATATTTAAAAAAAATACTTCTGACACAGGAATTTTTTGACCAGGAATTGACTGAAGTTATACTTGGTTTTATAAACAGTGAAAATAAGTAATAGGCTATAATCAATGAGGGAAATAATTTAATTGTATCTCTATTGTTGAATATCTGATATGGATACTTTGTTACAATTTTAGTTGAAAGAATTGAATTATGTTGAATATCTAATCAGCACAGTAAAAAGGTTGAGTTCAGACATTTAGGTTGAAAATTCAACTTTCTTCTGACTACTTCAGTAATTTTGGCCAATTTACATAAATTTTCTAAGATTTTGTTTTCTCACCAGTAAAATCCATGTTTTGTGCTTACCATAATGCTTGGTACCCAGAATGTATTCATGAAATCTTGGTTATCATGAGATATTATTATTATTATTATTATTATTATTATTATTATTATTATTATTATAGTTTTATTATTATCTGCTCAATAGATTTTTTTTAAGTACCTTATACATCGTAATGCAACAAAATGCTTGTCGTGGAGTAAAATGTGAGTACTGGCTTCTAGGGACTCACAAGCTAGGGGAGATGGGATTATGAATAATTAAGTACTAGCTAAATACCATAATTGTAGATATTTGAAGTGATTCTACCTTGGAAAAACTCTCTGCTGAACCTTTAAGAATAGAGGGTTCTCTGTGCAGTTAGGCAGATTATTACCTTAAACAATATCTAGCAAGACTGAGATATGGAGCATGAGCAGGGTCCTGGGACCAGTAAGGACACGTAAGTATATAGGAGTAATGAAACACAAGGCTCCAAAGGTAGATTAGGCAATCTTATTGACACAACATATGAATAACTAGGCTTCATTTTATGGGTAATAGAAAATCATCAAGCATTTTGTTCACTGATTGATTTTTGTGGTGCTGGGTATAGAATACAGGGTCTTACATATACTAGGCAAGAGGTAAGGTGTACCACTAAGGTATACTCCCAGCCACATCAATCATTTTTAATCAGAAGAACAAATACACATTTTAAAATGACAATGATTGATCTGGGCATAGTAGTACACCTGTAATCCCAGTAATTAGAAGACTAAAACAGGAAGATCACAGGTTCAAGTCCAGCATGCAGTAACTTAATGAGACCCTGTTTCAAAAATAAAATAAAATAAGAGCTGGGGATGTAGCTCAGAAGTAGAAAGCCCTTGGGCTCATGAAATGACAATTGGAATCAGTGTTGGCTTCATATATGATAATGTGACTCTAACCTGGGGTGGCAGAATGAGAAGTAGAGATGCCAATAGATTCACAGCTTTTCAGAGATATAATTGAGAAGAGTTTGGAGTTGATTAGATCAGAGAATGAGGTAGAAGAAAATGCAATCATATATACAGGTGTTAATCACAGCATCATGACTATGTATAAAGGATTTAATATGACCCAAATGCTAAATGATAGCGGAATTCTGTTTAGGTATGAATAATATGATGAGAGTTCTAAAAATTATTTATGAGAAAATTTTATAATATAGAAAAAGGTTTTATTTCAAAGAATATATTAGACTCAAGTTAAGACATTTTTAGGGACTATCAAGGGCAGATAGTACACTTTTACATAAAATCTAGTGATAAATCTATAAATGTTTCTCAAGCCCCAGCTGACAGCCTCTCCTGGCCTAAAGAAGGTACTGGTGAGACACTGCCTAATATTATTTCAAAATCAGAGCACAATAGAGCATGAAATGCATTTTCAAATAATAATAATATCTCTTGGATAGGGCAGCACTCTATTGACTATTGAGCCTGTGACAAGACCATCCTGTTATTCCCCAATTGATCAGAAATCTCCTATGTAAAGAATACAAATGAGGAGCCAGCATGGTGGCGCACACTTGTAATCCCAGCATTTGGAAGGCTGAGACCGGAGGATCTGGGTTCGCAGCCAGCCAGCTACCTAGTGAGGCACTCAACAACTTAGTGAGACCCTGTTTCAAAATAAAGAATAAAAAACAGGGCTTGGGGTATAGCTCAGAGGTAGAATGCCCCTGAGTTCAATCCCCAGTACCGGGGGAAAAAAATACAAATGAGTAAAGCGTGGTGGCACATGCTTCCCAAACCTGCCTGAGCCAAGGAATTCCCAGGGGGTAGCTGAAAACAAACACTGGAAGACTGATTCCCAAAGAGAATCCTTGAGATAAAGCTCAGAATCTACACTACTAAGAAGTGACCCCAGGTGGAAAATGGGATGGGCCAAGTTTTACAGAATGAAAGGCTGTTAACAAAGTAGGTGAGGATGGACAGTGTTATTATTGAGTTACTGGTAATTCCTTGATAAAATCCTGTCTTTCTGGAAAATGCATATAGTGGCACCCATATCCTCGTCTTACAAACAGTGCAGCCTGGGATACACAAGATAATGTGTGAGAAGTGCACTGCGATTGGTGGAAAGAACTACAAGGTGATATTATTATCTGACATCTTCGTCATCATGGTCGTCACCATCAGGGTCATAATCTCTGTTATCTCTCAAAGTGTATACAAGATTTTAATTAGACCAGCTTGCTCAGCTCCTAGAAGAAAACCAAGTATCATGTCCATGTGTGGGGGGGAGAGGGGAGTTGGAGTGAGTTTGGGAAATCTTATGTTTAGTAACTGTATTCTTTTTGTCTTCTCAAACATAGTACCAAGTCTCCTTAAAAAAAAAAAAAAAAAAAAAAAAAAAAAGAAGAAAACAACAAAAGCCACATTCTTCAGTCACTCCTTTTACCCACTAAATGCTTCCACCCATTTAAGCCTTAAAAAATACTCTAGGCATACTCAGAAATTCAATGACTGTGGTGGGGCAAAAGCATTTAAAGTTCCTTTGGGGCAAATTTCCCAAATTTTACTGGTTAAATGTTACATTGAATTATTTAACTCTGAATAAGTGGAGAAATCACAGTGTCCTTTCCTTTACCATCTCAAAAATGCTTTAAAAAGCAGATGAATATATTGTTGATATTAATATTAACAAAAGTAACATTTATTGACATTTGATACATACTTAACACTGTAGATGTGTAATCTCTTTTCAACATTATAACAGACGCTCATTATTCCTACTTTGAAAGTGAGAAAATGGGCTGGAGAAGTGTCTTAGTCAGCACTCTCACTGCTGTGACCCAAAGTACCTGATGACCACAACTTAGAAGAAGCAAGATTTATTTGCCCACAGTTCTAAATGTTTCAGGGGTTTTAGTCCATGGTAAGTTGGGTCAGGTCTGTGAAGGTCAGGGGATGGTAGTGGGAGATAGAGAGCAAGGGGAGGGGGCAAAGGAAATATATAATCCCCAAAGCCACACCCCAGTGATTTATCTCCTCCAGGGACAACCTACCTACTTATTTTATCACTCAACAATCCCAGTAATGGATTTATCCACTGGTGAGATTAGAACTTTCATGACTCAATTATCTCAGAGGTGAGATAATTGAGTAGGTCAGCTGAGGAGGAAGGATGACTTAGAGGTAATGTAGAAGAATTGAACTGAAGCACTGTTTGAGCTTTGGCACCCACTTTTCTGCTAGGACCATTCACGGTATAAACCTCTGAACGAAAGACTCTATCTATTGGATCTTCATGTTCTTGTAATGCAAAGGATTACACAGGGTTCTTCACGTCTATTATCTTCTTGAGTACCATTTTTAGGCATGAAATTTCCAGCTCTCCGTTAAATAAACCCACTTAATACAGATATTTCTGAATGCCTAAACATCCAGTACTCTTTAGTATGCCATTGTCCCTCCCTCCCCTGCATTGTTTGTTCTTGTTCTTATTGCAGCACTGTTGATTGTGTAGGAATATTTCTAACTCTCCGTATTCACATGCCTGGCAAAACAGATGAGTGCTATGACTTTTTTTTTCTGAATGTACTTCTGATGTTTGCATATTGCACACAAAATTGTCCACCTGGAAATCTTCATTTCTGTGTGTCTTCCTGGGTTTGCTCTTTAACTCATTCAGTCCCTTATGAGTGGAAGATTGTACTTAGGCTCTGAAGACACAGTGAGGCACACAATACATCTGCTGAGCTTTAGAATTATTGCCCCAGAAGTTTCTACAACCTTAAAAAGTAAAATGTATTATTGATGACAAAGAACATTGAGTAAATAAAAAACAGAGGGCTTATTAATGAATGAATGAGTTATTGGAAGGAGGAGGAAAAAGAGAGAAGACAAAATGGGCAGAAGGAGAACATTTCCCTAAAGAGACATGGAGACAACTATGTTATTTAGCTTACAGAGAGTAAAAAAGACCTGGAGAACCAACACTGGATCTCAGGGAAAACTTGGCAGCATGAGAAGAAGAAGCCCAAGAACAGTAAAAGAAGAACTACTTTCCCAGTAGGTTAGGAGGAAAATGGAAAATGGCTGGTCGTAGAACTTAGTAAAGTCAGTAAGATAAGACCAGAGTCATTAACTTTGAACTAACTCTGCTTTCTGGCTAAAATTGTTTATATGGAAATAGGTGTAGGTTTCCTTCCTTCCTCGCTCCTTCCCTTCCTTCCTCTCTTTTTTCCTTCTTTTATTTTGAAAAAATCTAAACCTTGGTAGGTTTTATTTGCTTGTCCTACAGATCAGCACCAAGTAGAAGAGGAAGAGCAGAGATCAGGATTGTTCCATGGCCACTGTCCTGCTCGTCCACTTTGTGTGTGACCTTACATAAGTTACTCAAGTGTCTTGAGTCTCTTCTGTTAAAGTGGGGCAAATAATAATATTTTCATAATTGTGAGGGATTACATGAGCCAATAATTCATGTAAAGAACTTGGCATAGTGTCTGACACATGGTGAGTGTTAGGTCTTATTAAAAAGTTTGTGGAAAGTACCTAATATGTTGAAGAGCATTATAAACTACCCATAGACATAATTATGTTATTCAATTTTTTGTTTGATCCTCAAAGTAGTCATCTTTGGAAGCTATCCATTTTATTTGAACCTTGCTACCATTGCTGAGCACATTTGGAAATTGCTGTAGTGACAGTTGACAGGCTTTACCAGAAAAAACATCTCACTTGGTTACTGTCAGACTTTAGTTTTAACCAGAAATATTATTTCCACTATGACTACCAACCCTCTTCACCAGACAGGTTGTAAAATTAGCCTTAGTGAGGCTAACTCCAGAATTGAAGGTATCCTCAAGGGGAAACATTATTTATTTATTTATTTATTTATTTATTTATTTATTTATTTATTTATATGCGGTACTGGGGATTGAACTCAGGGGCATTCTACCTCCAAGCTACACCCCCAGTCCTATTTTGTATTCTTTATTTTGAAGCAGGGTCTCCCTCAGTTGCAGAGGGCCTCACTAAGGCTAGTTGAGAACCTGAGATTTTCCTGTCTCAGCTTCCCAAATACTGGGAATACAAGCTTGCACCACCACCCCCAGCTCGGAAAGATAATTTTGAAGCATGAAACCTGTAGAACTTGGACTCTGAAGGAAAATCCAAGACAGGGAGTCCAAAATTCTTTCATCATAAAGAAATATGGAATAAGCATATACACAGTTGCTCTCCAGTGACACGTCGATAGAGACAGTTCATCTGTATTCTATTCATTGTGCGAGGAAGAAAGCTATATCTGGGAGATCTCTTTATGGCCTTCAGTCACACATTATAAGGCCTATGTCTCAATGAATCCTCCCAGGGGAGTGCCATGGACTGGATATGAAGGAGAAGGCCATGGTTTGGGGCCTGAAAACCCTCAGAATTTCCAGAGAAAGGGAAACAAAGGGAATTAGCCTGGTGTTTTGTTGTGCTGTTATTTCTCAGTGAGTCTATTCAATTATTTCTGGGCACCAAGTGCTTCAGCATTTTGTTCTTTGAGGATTCCATACAGTTCTCCCCTTGGTTGGCTCTATGACCTCCCTTTGGAGGATGGTATATAAGCAATGAACCTTTGGTTGCAAGAAAAAAGCCCAGGCATGATGGCACATGCCTATAATTCTAGTACTTGGGAGGCTGAAACAGGAAGATCACAGGTTCAAAGCCAGCCTTAGCAACCTAGCAAGACCCTGTTTCAAAATAAAAAGTATAAAGGTGCTGGGAGTGTAACTCAGAGGTAGAAGGCCTCTGTGTTC
This sequence comes from Graphiurus murinus, assembly GCA_004027655.1. Taxonomy (NCBI): domain Eukaryota; kingdom Metazoa; phylum Chordata; class Mammalia; order Rodentia; family Gliridae; genus Graphiurus; species Graphiurus murinus. Next base: position 11,128 of record PVLC010031254.1, read on the forward strand.
AATCCCATGGCAAAAAAAAAAAAGAAAAGAGAGAACTTACACAAAAAAATGGGACTTAGTAACTTGCTGGAAGAATATTGGAAGAATTCTTAATTCCTTGGAATCAATGGGGAGACTGGAACTTATGTTTTGGAGAAAGCAGTGCATCGTCAAAGTGCTAGAAAGCCACAAATCAAGAAGAAAGGCTGTGGCAGAAGCAGGCTAGCAAGGTCCCACAACTGCTCTTGGTTCCCTTGTTCTCCTTAAGAGTCAAAATGTAGTGAAGGGCTCTCTTCGGTAGTTTGGGTCTTGAGCCTTGGCTAAAAGATAACAGGGTATCTGGCTTCAATTCCACCAGACAATGTGGTATAATATGATCATAAGAGACTAATTTATGGGAGCCAGATTGTATAGATTCACATTCTAGCTGTGCCACCTACAGATGTTTCTCCTCAAACAATTCATTTGATCTCTCAAAGCCCGAAAGTCCTCATTTTTAAGTAAGCATAATAATAATTACCTTGTATATAATTCATGAAAAAAATTAAGAGATGATATTTATGAAAATGAAGCACAGTGCATTGCATATAGTAAGCATTTTATCATTATTTGCTATACTATTGTCAAGATTATACAATGGGGACATTAAGTAACCCTAAAACAAATTGTGGTGCTTTCAGAAAGGGGAAATAAATGCTGATAGGCCAAAAATAAATATTAAGTATAGTGAGATAAGAGGATTGGTCTCAATACACTATTCATTTTGATAACTTATTTTTCAGTAAACTGCATTTTATGATACTCAGTTTCTTAGGGATATAGAATGAACATGCTTATTAATGTAGTCCTGGAGATACAGTTCCTCTGAAGTTATGAAAGTTATTTGACCACCTGAACTTTTGATCTGCACACATTTATCAATGCCTTTTAATACTTTTATACAGCGTGTCATGACCTGTGGCTCTTGGCTTACTTTCAAATGTAGGAACTAAAGCAAGGAATAATTTGCATCCTTCTTATCTTTGCCTAATAGTAATCTAAATGAAATATTATCTAATGAGCCACTCATTAATTAGGTTTACTCTAAGGGATACAGAATAATAAAGAATTACAGCATTTTCAGTCCTTCCAACTTGCTGAAAATTACATATGAGCGGACCCTAGTATATAAATGAGTTGGGTTTCTAAATTCACTCAGAGGTTCATTATTTGAACATTTAGACATGAGTACCCACACAGGGGTATTCATCAAAGCTGCCGTAGCACCAGCCCACCTTCATTCCAAATATGTGCAGGTTTCCTAAGGAGAAAGAATTGGAAGGAGATTTGGAGGTTACCTAGAAAAGGCATTTCTGTCCATCAGTGAATTGAAATGGATTTAAATCCCTCAAGATTGAGGGAATACCACTGTAGAATACTGCATGACTTACCCACTGGTGAAGTGAGTATTACTGTGAGCAGAAGGACCCAGCCCCAGACTCTGAGGAGTGAGGCTGAGTGTCACACACCAGGGCAGAACCAATCATGTAGAACATTGTCTCCACAGCTGTTTCCTAGAGCCACTGTGTTGCAGAACTCTAGTTGCTTCCTCCTGACCCTCATATTCTCCCACCCTGCACTCTGACCAAGCTTCTGAAGCCCACCCACCACCACCACCAGCTTGTACAGGTCCTGTGGTCTATCCTAGGTCTGTCATCTTTGCCCCATTCTTGGCCTATACTTTCCACACCCCAACCATAGCAATTTGCCTCCCCAAGGACCAACTGTGCCTTTTAACAGTATCCAGTCTGTTCCCAGACCTGACTAAATCTGTCCTGTATATTATAGGAGAGTAGGATTTTGCTTCACTAAATCAATACAGAGAATCCTGGCTATGATTCTATCAGCCGTTTAACATTGGGAAAATTATTCTTGGAGCCTTTATTTCTCATCTGTGAAATTAAGGTAATAACAAGCCAACCTGTCTCAGAGTGCCAAGTAAGGATTCAATGAGATGAATATCTTGTATCTGGCACACAGTAGGAACTAAAAGGAGAAATAACTAATTCTTGAATAAACATGTTTATCTTGGATATACTATGACATTTCTATTAGTGAATTCCAAAGGCCAACGGATTATCTTCAGAATTGGAAGCTTAACATAAGTAAGAATGAGAAAAACAACTACATTTCTCTTAAAATCACTTTCTGAGCTTATCCCTTACTGTATGTGTTCCTAAGAAACTAGCTATGCCTGGAAAAAAAAATGTCTGCCTGTTTCTGAGGCCAGTTCTTTTCTACATGTTTAAATTCCTAATTGTACACACAATCTTAGTCACTCTATTTTCATGTGCAAGCAATTAAGACTCATTTAACAATCCTCCCTCTGGAAGGGTTTGTTCTCCATCTGCCACAAATCAGATTCCTTAGGAACATGTTTGATTTTGAAACAATATGAAAGTACTGTTCATTTTATTTGAATTTCATTTATGTACCGTTTTTAAAATGATGTAAATGGACAGCCACAGAGAGCTCAGCAGCTGGTTAAAACAAGACATCAAAGAAACCATTGAAATGGGGCACAAATTTTTAAAAAAACTAATATACTAGGACAAAACAGAATAAAAACCATAGTCTGATAAACATTCTTCATACATGTTTCACTCAAAACTATTTACTTCATGACAGTTTTAAATAGAGGAATATGGCAATGCACCCCACTTCCTACTCTTATGTCTCTCTGGAGCTCACAGCAATGTATGTGAGGAGGATGAGTGAAAGAAGCCAGAAGGAGGAAAACAGAAAATGATTAAATTTGAAAGTCCCCCCTCCAAAAAAAAAGTACAAGCTGTAAGTTTGAACACGTGTGACCTCAGAAGAATCCAACAGATCTGTGTGATATATTGTTGATTTAAAAATCAACTAGGTAAGCTTTCTTCCTCACCACTGGTGAAGTTCATTTCTATTTGTTTGTTCAATGGGTTTCCTTACTACATGAAATAGAGCCAAATTCTTGGTCAAATTAAAGAAGGAAAATAATTGTTAGGCTTTGGACACAAATAAGTGGATATGAACTAGTAACTCTAGAATTCAGCAAAAGTTGAGAAGGAAAAGGTTTAGCTTTTCTTGGGGGTTTTGAATATTAAGTATCACCATTTGGAGACATAGCCTACAAAGAACCATATAGTTTCCTCTGCTTATATTTCTCATTGTTTAGGAACTTGGTAAAACTCACCAAGCCCATTAATGCAGCAAATATCCGTGTGTGTATGCATGTGTGTGTGTGTGTGTGTGTGTGTGTGTGTGTGTGTGTGTGTATGTATATATCAATTGGATATTTTGCCCACCAGCTTCCTAAGGTTTTAATAAGCTAAAATGTTTTGATATCATTGGATGAAAGGTTCTGTAAAAGTTCAAAGTATTGTTGTTATTTTGGGCGGTCACACCTGCACATTCAAAATGCCTTTGTGCAAAATATAGCCCAATCTTCTTTCAAAGCAGATCTTCAAAGAAGGGTAGATTTATACATGTGGCAGATCCCCTTAGGTGCTTCCCTGTAAAGAAGAAGGAAAGCTAAGAGAGCCACCCCCACTCACCATCTTTGTTTCTAAGCCCCAGTTGGCACCTGAGAAAAGATACCCCTATGCTGGAGAGCTCAACACAGAAGGCCTCCTGGAAGAGGTGTGCTTATGGGCTTGAAAATAGTTAAGTCAATGGGAGGGGGAAAATGGAAAGACTCTACTTTTCCCTAACAGTGGACATTTTTATTAACAGGTAACTATTTTTTAAGAGCAGCTCAGAAATCATAGACATAGGATGTCTGCCATTAAAGGAGTTAGGGTATAATTAAGACTCAAATGAATGATGTGCTAAGCACTTAAGGTAGTGGTTCATTAACTTGTCTTTTCATAAGAATCACCTAGGGATCCTTTTAAAATTCCAGAGAGTTAAGGAAAAAATATTCAGAGGACAGAGGCTAGTTAGAAAACCACAGCAATATCCAAGTGTATGGTGAAATAAAGGCCCTATACTAGCTAGACAGCTATACTATAAATAAATAGTTGTGAATGATAAAAGGACACATGTATAGGACTTAGCTACTATCAATGAATTTTACTGAGTGGATATAAAATGATTTTGACAATGTATGAAATTTTAAATCCTTGGATAAAAATAATAGGTTAAGATCTAGATTCCAATGTAAAATTTAAAACTGGTTTATCTCAGTGCCAAGATTACCTACATTTTGTTTAGGAGAAATGTCCCATACATTGAATATTCTAGAAAACCAAGGCTCATAATCTTATTTTAACCACTTGGAAAGGAAATCTTTGAGAAGTATTACGCTCATTTTTAACCTCTTGAAAGAGTGCATTGAGTGTAATAAAATAATTTTTAAGTCATCATTATGAACACCTGGTTTTATACTTTCCTGTCATTCTCAGATGTCCTTAAGAACTAATGTTCTATAATTTTTTTTCTTTTCTTTTTTTTTCCCTCTACAATAAAGAGCCCAAGGGCAGGGGTTTGGGGGTTGTAGCTCAGTGGTAGAACACTTGCGTAGCATAAGCAAAAGAACCTCCTCACTGAAAAAAAAATTAAAAAGAGCCCTAAATCTTGCTTCACTATAAGTTCTTATCTGATGCTCCCCTGTTGTATGTGTCCCTTTTGTGTGGTCATAATAAAATAACACATACTGGGAAATTTATGAAGAATAGAAAGCTCTCTTTGCATAATTCTGGAGACGGAGAAGATCAAGGCACCAGCATCAGGCAGAGGCCTTCTTACTGCATCATGTGAAGACATGATGGAAGGTGGGAGGGAAGGAAAGAGAAACTGCCCTCCTCAAAAGCTATTATAAAGGCCCCTGATCCCATTCCCCAGGGAGGGGACCTCAAAGCCTAATTGCCTTTTAAAGGTTCCACCTCCTAATACTATCACATTGGCAACACTTAAATTGCAGATGGGACCATTCAAACAGTATTGTCCAATGGTTACTTCTTGACGTTACTAGGCCTGGCCTTATTGCATCTTTTCTGATCTTCTGCTTCCTTCTTTGCCAACAGCATACCAATCCATTGTATTGGGCACAAAATAAGAGCAAATTAACTCAAACTAAAAGTAGGGTTTAGAGGAAATCCATCTCTGAAATAGAATGTTAGGACACTGAAGCCATATAGTAAGTACATTTTTAAATGCATTTGCTTGACTGTTCTCGATTTTCTTCACCTACTTACTGTTTTTTGTTTTGGGGGTTTTTTTTTTGCGGTACTAGGGATTGAACTCAGGGGCGTTCTACCTCCGAGCTATACCCCCAGCCCTATTTTTTATTCTTTATTTTGAAACCGAGTCTCACTAAGTTGCGGAGTACCTCACTAGGTAGCTGAGGCTGGCCGTGAATCCGGATCCTCCAGTCTCAGCCTCCCAAATGCTGGGATTACAAGTGTACACCACCATGCCTGGCTCTACTTACTGGTTTTTAATAGTATAAATTCCAAGATAATTAAATCTCTGGATAAGTTGATTGTTGGTATACTTCAGAGCTATAAAATTGATTTATTTTCAGTCAACGAAAGCATGTTTAATTTTGTGTTCTGGGTTTCAGGGAAACAAAAACAAATAAAATGTAGACCCACCCTCAAGAACATAATACAATATAATTGTATATATAAAGAATTTAAAAAGTATCTTAGGTAGTCCAAGGATTGTTCCACAAATAAGTACCATAAGAATTCCAAGGAGGCAGAGATCAAATTTGAATAATAAGTGAAGAAGGTTCCAGCAACATGGCATTTCTAGGCCTTGAACACCCTTCAAATACATGGCCACTCTGTAATGGGAGTTTAAGGATCATCACTTGCTCGCTGCAGAACTTGATGGTTTCTTCTAGTATCCCAGTGAATAGCCCCTTCCATCCATGACCATTTGTTATTATAAAGGAGAGGTGATTGTTTTTGATTATTAACATTTCTTCATTTTACATCTGCCATTGGATTTCTGAAAGTCCTGACAAGAATAAAAACCTCAGGGTTTAGAGACCAGAGTTGTAATCCCAGCTCTGCCACTATCTCCCTGTGTAACTTTTTGCCAGTAATTTAACCTGGTTTTTCTATAAGATGAGGGTATTGGATTAAGTAGTACCTAAGAGTCAAACTAGTTCTCTCACAATATTTTATTATTTTTTAAGTGAATGCTTCTGTTTTGTTGCCTTTGTTTTCTTTCATTACATTTCCCCTAAGAAGTGAATCAAAGATATGACAAGTCAGTGTGTGAATTCCACCCTTCCCAATATGGTCATCCTGGACTCCATTTGTTATTTTGTTTTAAAACAAAAGTTAAAAGAAAATTCTGACTCCCCTGGCTTGTCATCTTCTCCAGTTGGCAGAAGTCTTCATGTGGACTTGATGGTTGCCCAGAGCAACAAAATATTAGGGACAGAAACATGTTCAGGGAATTGACTATAAGTGACTCAGAGCTGAGAGACCTTTTCCAGGCTGACCAGAGCCCATACTTAGCTAGAGTGGGTATTTGTCCATGCCTGTCTGTACTACTTACTCCACTTGAAGTTGTCTGTTATTTTCCTTGCTAAAATAATAGAAGCCAACCTTGAAACCTACCAAGAGGAGTTAAATGATTAGAAGGCCATCTTCTTCCTCCAGCATGTCTCACACGTGAAGGATCATTAGACTGATAAATATAAACAAGATGAGAAGAATGATTGTGGACTTTGAAGAACACATACCAAGAACATTCTGAAAACTCAATAAAAACTCAATGTAAGAGCTACTATTCAAAGCCAATTATCAGTTAGGAGAACTCAGTAGAGGAGCAGCTCAAAAATCAATACCCTTTTCCTTCTCTCTGTGGGAGCCAGACATCTCTAACCATGAATTAAAATGTGGATTTGAAAAAAGAAGAGTTTTTTCTCTTTTTAAATTTCTTAAATCCTGAGGTCGTTCCCACTCTGTTCTATCAGTCTGGCTCCATGATATCAATGACTACAGCTTGTTAAGAGAGTTATTAGCATCCAGGAGTCATATATTTTGCTTCTATTTATGTTCCCTGGAGCAAGAATTGGAGGAAATATTAGCCAAGTCTCTCTGTGTCTTCTCTCTTGCTGCTTAACTAGGCTCCATCTTAGTTATGTATTTGATTGGTGTTGCTTTTATACCCAGTACACATTCTTCTCACTTGCACATGATCAATGTCATTATGACAGCAATAACAATTAAATAATAATATGACCTTTTATCTTCAATGAATACTTACCAATGTCATTATAATCAAGAACTGGTCCTCTTGATTTAAATACTGTGATTTGAAATGAACATTCGTTTTGAATGACTGGAAACAGAGTCTTAAACTCAAGTGGTTTACTGTAGTAATTCTTATCTAAGTAACCAAAGCAGCTGTTTGGAAACATGGCTACAGATCACTTGTTTGCAAATGTCTTTTTCCATATGATCCTGGATGGAATTGAACCCATATACGTTACTTAACGTGAGAAACACATGTGACCCTGACAGATGATTTGGCTGACCTTGAAAACTACAGCTGTTTAGTCACTTTGAAAACAACACAGTACAAATGATTTACTAGGCTTGGGTTTTAACCGTTTTATGAATGGGAATTCTGATCCTTTAGGGCAAAACACAAATTTCTAAGGCAATAGAAATGTATCATCCCAGGCATTAATGTTGTCATGAATTTTGATACTTCTTTACAAAAAGTGAAAAAGAAGATTTTTGGGATGTTACAAAGAAGAA
>PVLC010031255.1:0-18911 GCA_004027655.1 Graphiurus murinus
AATCCCCAGTATTGAAAAAAAAAAAAAAAAAGGGCTGGGTATAGCCCTCGGATTCAATCTCCAGTATCAAAAGAAGGAAGGAAGGAAGGAAAAAAGGAAGGAAGGAAAAGAGGGAGGCAGGAAGGGAGGGAGGGAGGGAGGAAAGAAAGGAAGATTCACGTCTGCCTCCAGCCTTAGGCCCCTTCTTTCTTTTTTCTTTTTTTTTTTTTTTGCGGTACTGGGGATTGAACTCAGGGCATTCTACCTCCGAGCTACGCCCCCAGCCCTATTTTTTATTCTTTATTTTGAAACCGGGTCTCACTAAGTTTCGGAGTGCCTCACTAGGTAGCTGAGGCTGGCCGCGAACCCGGATCCTCCGGTCTCAGCCTCCGGAATGCTGGGATTACAAGCGTGCGCCACCACGCCCGATTCTTTAGGCCCCTTCTTGTTCTTCCTTCTTTTCTCTCTCATTGGGTCAAACCATCCTCTTTTTCTTATTATTTGGCTTCTTCCTTTTCTCTTTCCATCTTCTCACCCTTTCTCTTTAGGATGTGGTGCAACTTTCTCCTAGCTTCATTCTCCATCTCTCCTTGCATCCTCTGTCTTCCTTTCTTCCCTTCCCTTCTCTCTTCCCATCTTGTTTCTTGCCCCCCCCCCATCCCATTCACACACATTCCAGAGAGGGCCCATAACCTGGGTCTTGTCCTCTGCCCCCCCTTTTCTGAAGTCTGTCTGACCCTGACTTCACAAGGTCGCCTCTTCCTAGAAGTGACCAAGTTAGGAATCATTATGATGACCTCCCTGAGTACATCCAGACAGTGGATGATCTAAAAGAAAAAAACAAGAGTATTCACTGCCATCTGGTCAAGTTGGAATGAGGAATTAAAGAGGCAGCACCTACTGCCAGGTGTGGTGGCACACGCCTGTAATCCTAGTACTTGGGAGGTTGAGACTGGAGGATCGCAGGTTTGAGAACAGCTTCAGCAACTTAATGAGGCCCTCAGTAACTTAGCTAGACCCGCTTCAAAACAAAATAGGGCCGAGGGTGTAGCTCAGAGGTAGTATACCCCTGGGTTCAATACCCACTGTGAAGAAGGAGAAGGAGAAGGAGACAACATCCTCCAGAGAAATGTCCACATGTGTTTTTTGTTTTTGTTTTTTTGTTTGTTGTTTTGTTTTTCTTTTTGTTTGTTTTCTACAGTACTGGGGATTGAACCCAGGGACATTCTACCTCCAAGCTACATCCCCAGCCCCAATTTTTATTCTTTATTTTGAAACAGGGTCTCACTAAGTTGTGGAAGGTCGTACTAGTTGCTGAGACTGGACACAAAACTGCAGTCCTCCTGTCTCAGCCTCTCAAGTACTGGGATTACAAGCATGTGCCACCATGCCCAGCTTGTTTTTTGTTTTTGTTTTTTGTAAAATTGGGAATGAACCCAGGGGCATTCTACATCTGGGCTACACCCCCATCCTTATTTTATTTTTATTTATTTATTTATTTATTATTATTATTTTTTTTTTGCGGTACTGGGGATTGAACTCAGGGGCATTCTACCTTCGAGCTATACCCCCAGCCCTATTTTTTATTCTTTATTTTGAAACTGGGTCTCACTAAGTTGCAGAGTGCCTCACTAGGTAGCTGAGGCTGGCCGCGAACCCGGATCCTCCGGTCTCAGCCTCCCGAATGCTGGGATTACAAGCGTGCGCCACCATGCCTGGCTTTATTTTTATTTAGAAACAGGATCTTACGAAGTTTGTGGAGAGCCTTGCTGAGTTGCTGAGGCTGTCTGAACCTGTCGTCTTCCTGTCTCAGCCTCCCAATTACTGGAATTGCAAGCATATGCTACCATGCTCCACTAAATCTTGACATCTTTAAATTGATATAGATTGGGTTGGGAAATATACTCTGGTCTACTTTCCCACCTCCATGAAGAAGGTTATCTTTCTCATAGAAGACAGACAGTTCTTTAGTTAAAACACTCTATAAGCTGGGCATGGTGGCGCACACTTGTAATCTGTACTTCAGAGGCTGAGACAGGAGGATTCTAGGTTCGAGGCCAGCCTCAGCTACTTAGTGAGGCCCTCAGCAACTTAGTGAAACCCCGTTTCAAAATAAAGAACAAAAAGTAGGGATGGAGTATATCTATGAGATAGAATGCCCCTGGGTTCAATCCCCAGTCCAGCAAAAAACAAACAAAAACATGACACTCAATATAATTCCAGTATTTGGGAGGCTGAGACAGGAGGATCACAGGTTCAAGGACAGTCTCAGCAATGTAGCAAGATTTTCAGGAACCTAGTGAGACCCTGCTTCAAAACAAAAACATAAAAGAACTGAGGGTACAGCTTGGAGGTAGAATGCCCCTGAGTTCAATCCTCAGTATCAAAAAACAAAATAAAACAAAACCACTCTAACTTCTAATAGAAGCCCTGCTTTCCGTCAGCCAGGTTGAGAACTATTGGCAAGAACCATAAAACACCCCACCTAAACCCAGGACATTGGAGGTGGTGGGTGAGCAACTCTTTTGATGAAATTTCCGAGTGGCCATTCCAGCCCCAGCCTTCGGGAATGATCTAAGTGGAGTTCTGCTTGGACCTGGAGAGCTGAGGAAGCCCCCTCCTTATCTGAAATCCCATTTTTAACACCGTGATCTATCCTTTTTTTTTTTTTTGACTTTTGGCCCAAAGTACTTTTGGAACTCCATATAAAGGTGAGGGGAAGGGAGCACACATCCTCCCTCCAGGGCACCTTCTTTGAAGCTATTTTTTGCTCCTGGAGGTCTGGCTAAATTGATTATAGCTCCAGACCAGGCTTTCCAACTGTCCTCATCCTCTGAAAGTTGGGCACCGAGTCTTTGGTGAGCCACAAATGCCAAGAAAACACAGCTGTCCCCAAACAAAAGGGAAGACGAGGTCAGAAAAGGGAAATTCACAGAGACCCAGTGCTTGGCATGCGGTGGTGCTCACAAGGTTGTTTGCATGGGAATCCTGGTGGACAACTGGGAGAAAGCACCACTAACTTCAACTCAGCCCAAACCTGAGGCAGGCCAGCCTTTGGAGAGAAAGAGAGGCCAGAAGGGAGAATGGGGACTCGGCCATGCATGAGTACATCTCCCGACTCTGGCAGTTTACAAAAAACACATTCCCATCCATTCCTCACACCTTCGGTAAGGCCTGCTAAGCCCCAAAAGTTGCTGATGGATCCCTTCTATCCAAGGGCCCCAAACTGCTCAAAGGGGCTCTGTGTTTTACTGTTAAAGCTGTGAACCTGGGTGTGGTGGCGTATGCCTTGTAATCCCACTACTTGGGAGGCTGAGACAGGAGTATAACAGCGTCAAGGTCAACCTTGGCAATTTAGCAAGATCCTCAGCAACTTAGCAAGACCCTATTTCAAAATAAAAAACAAGGGCTCCAGGTGTAGCTCAGTGGTAGAGCACTTGCCTGTGGTATGTTCAAATTCCAGCATTGCAAAAATAAACAAAAATAAAATAGGGCTGAGGGTGTAACTCAGAGGTAGAATGCCCCTGGGTTCAATCCCTAGTACCAAAAAAAACAAAAAACAAACAAAAAAAAAACCTATGACTACTGTTTGGAATTTAGAATGTCACACTGTGGCTCTGATAAATTCATTGTCTCTTTCCCTAAGTGGAGGACAGCAGGGACCCAGTGTGCAGGGAGAGAGTGCTGGTCTCTCAGGAGAGCCCTCTCTTGTCAAGGACAGGGCTACTTCCACTGCCCAATGGGGAACCAGGGCCACTGAGCTTCTCACGCCAGTGCCTGCAGACTAACTCAAAAACATAGGAAAGAGGATTTAAAAATCCACCCGGAAAATATCAGAACACACTGCTCTCCTCTCCCTGCTCACTTAGCAGACAGTCAGAGGTCCGCCCCAACGGTTAGGCAAGAGGAGTGAGCCCTGTAGCCCCCCTCTGCGCTCTCCTGCAGTGGCCCTGCCTAAGTAGACTAGGAACATGATTCTGCAAAACCTGAGAGTCTTCTGCAGTTTTACTTAAATCCTGGTTTTAGGTGGAAGCGTGGTCATCTTTGAAGCCTTAGTGTGGTAGTGAATTCACGAGTCTCCTGGTGAAAGCAATAAAGAACCAATTTCTTATGCTGAGTCACAAACTAGACCTTTGGGTACAAAGATCCAGCTGTGCCTGTAATCCCAGTACTAGGGAGGCTGAGACAAGAGGATCACAGGTTCAAGGCTAGTCTCAGCAACTTGGCAAGGCCCTCATCAACTTAGCAAGACCTTGTCTCAAAATACAAAATAAAAAGGACTAGGGGTGTAGCTCGGAGATAGAATGCCCTGGGTTCACTCCTTAGTACCCCCCACCACACTCACACAGACACACACACAGACACACACACACACACACACACACACACACACACACGACCCAACAATGGAGAAGGCACATCACTGAGTACCAGCTGGGGCTCCCTTCAGGAGACAGTCTCGGGAAATGGTCATATTCAGGAAGGCTCTCTGCCACCAACAGCGTCACACCCGTGCTAGAGCTCATGTGAGGCCTTCTTCCCTCGAGCGGGCAGCGGGCTTAGCAGTGTGAGAGGTGGCAGGCCGGGGCGTGCTGCCCCTCTGTCTGCCGGGACCTGCTCACCAGCTGTTGGTTCAATTCCACAAAGCGGCAGCCATACACAGCACTAAGAACTAGCTGGCTCGATGAGAACTCCATCTTCCAGAGGTCAAAACAAGCCAAGGGGGTTGGTAGCCTCCTTCTCGGGTGGGGACACCAGGGCCCAGTGGGGCTGACAGTCTGTGTGGCTGTCAGAGAGCTTGGGGCTCCATGCTGCTGTCAGGAGACATCCACGCTGGGCACAGGGTGAGTTGGGTCCTGCCTTTGAATGATGCGCTGTCTCTTCTCTGGTCCTCTCGTATCCTCCCACAGGGTGCGGGCTGCACCGCGCTTGTGGTGGCCGTGGTGGCCCGAAAGCTGGAACTCACCAAAGCGGAGAAGCATGTTCACAACTTCATGATGGACACCCAGCTCACCAAACGGGTAAGACACCACACGGTCATGTCCTCACAGGGAGAGAGTTCACAGGCTAAGGGAAAGCCAGCCAGAAAGAAAGCAGCTGCATGGTATGGACTAGGGCCACAGCTTTAAGTGGAGTGTTGAGGGAACCCCAAGCACAGGCAAATAGCCTCCACGTGATAGTCACAATGTGTGTTTGTGTGTGTGTGTGTGTGTGTGTGTGTGTGTGTGTTATTGGGGATTCAACCCAGGGGCATTCTCCCTCTGAGCTACACTCCCAGCCCTTTTCTTTTCTTTTTTAAACAGGGTCTTGCTAAATTGCTGACAGTTTCACTAAATTGCTGAGGCTGGCCTCCAATCTGTGATCCTCCTGTCTCAGTCTCACAAGTACTGGGATTATAGGCATGCTCCACTGCACCAGGCTGGACACAATATTATAATACGCCAGGTCCCTGTCTTCCTTTTTTTATTTTTTGCTGTATTGGGGATTGAACCAGAGGCATTTTACCTCCAAGCTAAACCCCCAGCCCTATTTTATTTTTATTTTGAAACAGGCTCTCACTAAGCTACCAGGGCCTCACTAAGTAGCTGAGACTAGCCACGAACCTGCTATCCTCCTGCCTCAGCCTCCCAAGTACTGGGATTACAAGTGTGTGCCATCACGCCCAGCTTCCTGTCTTCCATTAAATCACTATGCATGGTTCAGGCAGCCAAATAATCTTCCTGATAGTTAGATCAATAGCCTACAATGATCTAACCACCCCCTGGCCTAACACTGCCAAATAAATCACCCAGCACGATGCATTGTTTTTGTTGATGCTCAGATATTTCCATGATTCTCATTAGGAAGGGCAGTAGAGAGTCTTAAAGTTACATTGGCAATGCATCTGAATCTAATCCGTTTTCTGAAAGAAAACCATCAGTAAAATGATCATTCCAGGAGAGCCCACATTTCTAAATATTGTTCATCAAAATCTCCTCATCCATGTTCCCCCTGAGGGGTTTTCTGGATAACATCCCTCAGTTGTACCCTTCTGAACGTGGTGAAGGCGGATGGAGAACTGAAGATACGCAGGGATGGGAGCTCATTTAGCTGCTAAAAATCCGACACCCCACTGAATTGACCGAGGAGAGAGGGCTTCTTCAGAAGCCATAGGAATGAGCCTTCCAGAATAGCAGCGGGTAAACGAGCTAGGCGGGAGCTATTTGTTTAATGACGGCTTTTGTGGAAGAGTCTTGAGAACTGCAGCCTGAACAAAGGTCAGGAAGATGATTTCCTGTGAGATTCTCCTTCTCCAGAGAAAAGAGAGAACCCAAGTCCCATGCTAGGGTGTCTCGGCCTTCGGAGTGACTCTTTCTCGTTCAGGACTCCAGCAGTGTAAGGGACCCACAAGCAACCTCATATTTCCATCTGGGTTTTGGAAAGCTAGAGAAAAGATTCAGTGATTAATGTCGCAAAGTAGCAGAAATGTGTTAGAAATAGAGACAAAGGCAGGAAGGGGGGGAACAAAATGAGAGTGACAGAGAGCAGCGAGCGTACTTAGGGAGGAAGACGGGAGAATGTGCAGTTGCTAAGGCCTCTCCAGTTTCTCGGCAGAATTATTTATGGCGTTTGATTGTTTGGTCTTTGATTACATTTATTTGATTCTTTAAAGAACCCCCTCGAATGTTAAAAGGAATGGATACAGGCAAATAACCCTATGCTGTTGACATATAAATATTGTACAAGGTACATCTCAGTCCTCAGCTGCAGCTGTACTAAAGAAAATGTGAGCAGGGCGTGGAGACTCATGCCTGTCATCCCAATACTTGGGAGACTGAGTCAGGAGGATCACAGGTTTGAGGCTAGCCTGGGCAACTTAGCAAGGGCCTGTTTCAAAACTTAAAAAATAAAATAAAAATAGAAAGGACTGGAGGTAGCCAGGCATGGTGGTGCACACTTGTAATCCCAGCATTTGGGAAGCTGAGACCAGAGGATCCAGGTTCGCGGCCAGCCTCAGCTACCTAGTGAGGCACTCTGCAACTTAGTAAGACCCTGCTTCAAAATAAAGAATAAAAAATAGGGCTAGGGGTATAGCTTGGGGGTAGAATGCCCCTGAGTTCAATCCCCAGTACCACCAAAAAAAAGGGACTGGAAGTATAGAGGTAGAATGCCTCTGAGTTCAATCCCTAGTACCCGCCCCCCCCCCCAAATAAAAATCCCTGATCTAAAGTGTCAAGATGGCAGCAATTGATACTGTTAACATGGTAAGACCCACTGGGGTTATTATGGAACCCTGCAATCAGACCTTCTTCTTCAGCCCCCCATAACATGCATACCAAAGTCTTATTCGGTGCTGAGGAAATTTCTAAGTCACTGTATCACTTAAATGCAGATATACGTGCATCTATTATCCTGAGACAATCTAGTGATGTTTCACTGAATTGAAACTGCATGCAGGAGAGAAAGGCAAGAGATTTTGCCTCCAAAACCTTCTCAGAAGTTGTCTACCAGCTGGGCATGGTGGCACATGCCTGTCATCCCAGTTCTTGGGTGGCCGAGACATGAGGATTGCAGGTTTGAGGCCAGCCTTAGCAACTTAGCAAGATTCACAGCAACCTAGCGATACCCTGCTTCAAAACAAAATATGAAAAGGGCTGGGGGTGTAGCTCAAATGTAAAATGCCCCTGGGTTCAATCCTTGGTACCATACACAGATCCGCACACAAAAAGAAGTTGTTTACCACAAGCAGAGACATTAACAGTCTCTCTGTTTATTCTGGCTTGCTTTTTAAAACCAAGAATATTCTTTGTATTTCATGTTATTCTTTTGTACTTTCCATTTTTCACCCAGTAAATCAGACACTAGAGGAAAATAAAGCCAAAGAAAACCAGCTCCCGCACATGCCAGGAAAATAAACAATTTTTCTCTGCAATATAATTGTAGAAGGAGATGAGGTCGTGGTTGCTAATTTCAATCTTTCAAAAATAATTCTATAAAGTCCTCTCCAAGTCCACTTACTTCTTGAGAAGTGGTACTGAAAATCAAATCCACAAATATTTATTGCTCATCCATGGATGCAAGGTACCTTCTTAATCGAGTCACATCTTACTTTTCTGAGAACACTTAAATCTGTTGAAATGTCCCTCTAATGCCTAATATCTTTTCCCAGAGAAATAAACAACACAGGATGGAGCTTCCAACATTTCCTTCACATAATCTTAATTGAAACAAAGTGGGACATCCCAGGCCTGCTCTCTGATTCCAGCTCAATTTTGTTTTTGTTTTTGTCCTGGGGATTGAACTCAGGGACAGACTACTTTCAAGCTATACCCCAACCCTTTTTATTTTGAGACAGGGCCTTGCTAAGTTGCTGAGGGCCTAAGTTGCTGAGACGGGGCTTGAACTTGAGATCCTCCTGTCTCAGCCTCCCCAGTATTAGGACTATAGGCATGTGCAACACACCCAACTTGGTTTGAGCTGGCTTTAACCTCCCCAACTAGACAAGCCCACCTTTCTTCCCCTGGGGATCCTGACCGATCCTGTGCCTTCTCCAAATGACCTATGTCTCAGCCAGTGTGACTTCTGGATCAATCAAAGAGGTACTAAGCTCGGCCCATATACAAGCGCTCAGTGAATTACTGGAGGAAAGTCCAGTGTGGAAGGAGCCAACTGTGGCATATTGTAAACCTCTTTAGAGTGGACATTTGGTAGATTTAATAGGTAGTAGCAATCCCTTACGAGTACATGCAACCTAATTCTTCATCCATCTAAACTGAAAGAGAAAAGGAACTGCAACCTATGAATCATACGAAGACTCCAGTTGTTGCAGTGCTAATTCCTCCTACCTGTCTTGCTTGGGCACTATTTGCCCTTGTTTATTTGCAAGGTAGAAAGGCCGACTGATAGCGAGCCAAGGGTTTGCCTGATCCTGTAGCTTTTCTTCTGCTGGTGTAACTCGTCAGCCCTGGTGGCAGCGTCATTTCTGTATTTAATGCCATTCAATCTTCCCACACTGACTCTGAAATGTCACAGCCATTGTTGTTCTATAATTATAACGTACTGCTAACCTCTGGGCTACTAGGTAATATGTAAGGGAATGTCACACAGAGAAACTGTGGGCAAGGTCCTAGAGCCCCATCTGGGGACACCAAGAGGGTAAGAGATGGTCCTTGGCCTCATACTTAACCTCAGTGACCCATGGCCCTCGGAGAGCATGGCGGGGGGTGGGGGAAGCCATGGACGCTGTTGGCTTCAGAGGTGTCATGGATGTGCGATGTCCCACCTGCCACACCTGCTGCCCACTTAGACTAGCAGGTGGGCCTTCCAGCCAACAACTTGAGTGTGTGGCTGGCTCAGAATCAGAATCGCCTCCTTCTCTACACTGAAGGGTTCCTGGCCCCAAAGACCTCATCCAAGCACACAAGGAAGAAGGCAGGCTTGGTGGTGCACGCCTGTAATGCCAGTATTGAGAGGCTGAGACAGGGGGATGGCAGGTTCGAGGTCAGCCTTAATAATTTAGTGAGACCCTCAACAACTAAGTGGGACCATTTCAAAATAAAAAATTAAAAGGAATGGGGTGGGGTAGCCAGGCATGGTGGCTCATGCTTGTAATCCCAGTACTTGGGAGGCTGAGACTAGAGGATCTGGGTTGGCAGCCAGCCTCAGCTACTTAATGAGGCCTTCTGCAACTTAGTAAGACCCTGTTTCAAACTAAAGAATAAAAAATAGGACTAGGGGTGTAGCTCAGAGGTAGAATGCCCCTGGGTTCAATACAGTACAAAAAAAAAAAAAAAAAAAAAAAAAAAAAAAAGCAACAAAAACTAGTTCCTTCCATGGACACCCCTGGTCTGCTAATGACATAGCTATTCTCCAGGGGCCAGACCTGAAGACCTAGTGCCAGCTGGGACTGCTCTGTGCCTTGAACCCCACAGGGAGCCCAGCAGTTTCCAAGCCCCATTTGACCTCAGCCTCAGCCACTCATGCAGTGGCCTCTCCAGGGCCCCTGCCCCCCATCCGGAAAGCCGCCATCTTCCCAGTATTATACAGTCACAGGAGCTGGCTGCCTTCCCCTTCACATGAGCCCCTCCACCCATCAGCCTCTACTTTGCTTCCCTGTGGATCTCGGGCTCTGATTTTTTAGCTCTGAATATATCACCACCCTGCTCAAAAACCTCTACTAGCCCTCCAGTATTTACCTAAACAGTGCTAAAGAAAACTCGTGTGTGTGTGTGTGGCGGGGGCGGGGGGGGGAGGGTACTGGAGATTGAACTCAGGGGCATTCTACCACTGAGCTATACCCCCAGCCCCTTTTTACTTCAAAATGGGTTCTTGCTAAGTTGCTGAGGCTGGCCTTAAATCTGGGATCCTCTGGTCGCAGCCTCTCAAGTACCAAGATTACAGGCATGTGCCACCATGCCCAGTTGAAAACTTTTCTTTAATCATGACATAGTTTTATCATAGTCTTGTTAGAAAAAAATTTTTTTTCTTTGTTTCAGCAGGCTAATTCAAAGATCCACTCTTAGAAGGGGTACTGCATAGCAAGAAACAATGGTAGCTACTACTATACTAGATATTGGAAATCTGGCTAAAGGACCCTAGATGACTGACCCACAGCTGCATAGGTTCCCAGAACAAGTCTTTTTTTTTGGGGGGGGGGGTGCTGGGGATTGAACCCAGGAGCATTCTACCTCCAAGCTACACCCCCAGCCCTTTTTATTTTGAAATCGTTTGCTGAGTGTCTCACTAAATTGCTGAGGCTGGCCTTGTACCTTGGAATTCTTGATACTCCAGTCTCAGCCTCCCGAGTACTGCAGTTACAGGCATGTGCCACCATACGTGGCAAGTCTTGATCTCTTTAAAATTCAATAGATAATCAATCAAACAGTTATTAGGAATACTCATTCTCTGCAGAACAGGATTGCAAATTACATCCCCCCACAAAGGTTCTGTCCCAGACAGATGGGGCTCAGTGTATCTTTAACAGCAGGTGTAGAAACATCATGTGTCAGAGCTGGAAGGATCTTTGGAGTGAGCAGGTCCAACCCAGATGAGAACACTCAGGCCCAGAGCCTGGGGGAGCTGCGCCCAGCCATATGTCGCTAGCTGGAGCCTATCCGGGATGGTTCATTCTCAGGCCAGCAACAGCTCTGCAGCTCTAACCCAGCCATTTCCAGGACAGTCAGTTCCTTGGAACTTAGCAGGGCCATTAGGGTCCTAGGTCTGCTGGAGAGAAAAGCCAATTTAACTCGAAACTAGCAAAGTACCACATTAACAGCATTATGAAATTACCCACCATTCATTTCTAGGTTGCTGTGGGGAGTGCTCCAAACTCTAACTTTGAACCACAGAAATCCACCTCCTCTCTGCCTCTCTCCCCACCCCATTTCCTGCCAGTCATGAGGGTGGAGCCAGGGAGTGTGGAATAGAGTGGGGGAAGAAGGAGAGGAGGTAGAAGCAGGTGATGAAGGAGAGAAAAGCCAGCAGGAAGTCTGTGGGGGTGGCGAAGAGTGGGCTGGGCAGATGGGGAGGAGGGAGCGGCCTCCCTCCAGTCCTGGGTGTGGGACACTTCCAGGCAGGCGTGTGGAGACAGGGCTGGCCCAGGGGTCTCCCATGGTGATTGATCATGGCTCAGTTCTCTTGACTGCACCCTGTGTGATTCCTTAGGTCATTTCAGGCACCCGCCCAGCCTGATCTGTGCCCCTGCCCCAACCTCCAGATAGACGCTCTACCCTGGGAAGGGCTCCTGGCAGCAGGATAGGGATTTCAAGCTGGGGCGTCCACCAGTACGGCTCCTGGCGTCACTCCCCTAGGGCTCCCTAGTGACTGCTAGGGAACAGATATATGTATTCTCTTGTGTTTTCTTTTTCTTTTCTTTCCTCCTCCTCCTCCTCCTTCTCTATCCCTCTCCCCCCACCTTCTTTCTCTCTCCCCCTCCCCAGGATTAAATCCAGGGGCATTCGACCTCTGACTAGATCCCCAGCCTATTATATTATTATTATTATTATCATTATCATTATCATTATCATTATCATTATTTTACCCTTGCTAAGTTGCTGAGGGTCTCACTGAATTGCTGAGTCTGGTCTCCAACCTGTGATCCTCCTGTCTCAGCCTCCCAAGTACTGGAATTACAAGCATATGCCACTACACCTGGCTGTATGTTTTCTTTTGTTAAGGAACGGGGAGATAAGAGGGAAAGAGGCCGACATGTATTAGCTGGAGAATATTAATAAAACCACCAGGTGCCCAGGGCCCAGTTGGGTTCAGTACTAAATGTTGGGAATGTATTCTCATTTAATCTGCCCAAGAAACCCATTTCACAGATCAATAACAACATTGTAGCCCTGCACACTGCTTTATTTTTCTTGGAAGTGCTTGTTTATTATCTAATACTATATTACGAACTGCAAGATGATAAATTCCACCAGGGCAAGAATGTTACTGGGTTGTCCCTTGTAGTATTTGCACTTCCTAGAACAATATCTGACACATCATAGGTACTCACTAAATGTTGTTTGAATAAATGAGTAAGGAGTCAGTCTTAGAGTTCAGCAACAGATGCAAGGTGGAGCTAATAATCCCATCTATTTGTCAGAGCTGGGCACATGGTAGATGCTCAGTAAATGTCAGCTATCAGTAGTATTCACAAGATCTTACTTGTACCACTTTCTTACCCAGCCCCACTAGCCTCAGAGTCCTTCCTAAAGTATGGAGGTCACCCAGCCATCCCCCGGCCCCAGTCAGAGTGAAAGTTTCAGGGTTTTGTTTTCTGTGTGTGTGTGTGTGTGTGTGTGTGTGTGTGTGTGTGTGTGTGTGTCTGAAGGGCATTCTACCTCCAAGCTGTACCCCCAGCCCTATCTGATTTAATTTAATTTTATTAAAGGGTCTCACTAGGTTGATGAGCGAGCATCTCACTACTTGCTGAGGCTCGCCTCCAACCTGTCATCCTCCTATCTCAGCTTCCCAAGTACTGGGGTTATCCGTGTGCACTACCATGCCTGGTTTAAGTGTCAGTTTTGGGGGGTAAAGAATTTAGGACTCACAGAAAACAACCAGCCTGTATGCTTAGGAGTTTTGGAAGCCAGAGAGTTGGCCCTCCACGCACAGAGGGTCCTCACCTAACCATCCTCAAACCTGTTCGAAGCCCCAGATCGTGACCAGTGTCAAGCAATTCTGGCCTGTTTGCATCTTCATTTCCACCTCTGCCCCTCCCACCCCTGCATCCCTAGGAACATCCTTTAGGCCTTGTGTCCTGCCCGCCAGGAAAACCTCCATCATGAAGGGTGTGTGGGCTCAGCAGGACCCAGGAGAAGACTTTGGCTCTTCTGCTCCCCGCCCCAAAGATGCTTTGTGCAATCAGCCAGGTGAATGGGAGGGAGGCCCTGGTCACAACAGCCTCTGCTGCCTACCTGGGAAAGCCTGGTGCCGTTAAAAGCCTATTGCTTTTTCTCTTGCAGATATTGATCTACTTAGATTTGTGCCAAGCAGTTTGCTGGCAATTAATTTCAGTCAGCACAAGGGCTTGCACTTAACCTCACTTTCCTGAATGCTCATGGCCCTCCTGTTCAGACCCATAAAGAGGATGGGGCCCGCCTCTCCCCAGCCTGGCTGCGCTGTGTCTTATGTTTGGACTGAAATTAAGTGCAGGACCCAGATTCCATGTTCTGTTGGGTTCACTTGCTAAGAGAGGGCCATGATGATTTAAAAAATAATAATAAGCCAGGCATGGTAGTGGCACACGTATGTAATCCCAGTACTTGGGAGGCTGAGACAGGAGGATCACAGGTTCAAGGCTAGCCTCAGCAACTTAATGAGACCCAGTTTCAAAATAAAAAGGGCTGGGAGTGTAGTTGGGATGTAGAATGTCCTTGGATTCAATCCCCAGTACCAAACCAAACAAAAATCTACTGTCCTTTCCAATTCCTAGATCCTGGGGAACAGGAAACAGTTTTGTTTGTGTGAAGATGAAACCCAACCAGGTCTTGCTATAGACCACATGGAAACCTTAGGCACCTCTTGGACCTGGCTCTTGTTTGGACTTGGCCATTACCTGGCTGTGTAACTCTGGCTTCAGTTCCTCGGAAGCAGTTTCTTCCCATTTTAAAGGGAAGAGATGCATTCTGAGTTGGACTATAAAAACTAATATCTGTCTGGCACTTTATAGTTTCTGCGATGCTCAATCCATATTGATTCTGTTTGCTGTGGATAACTTTATGGTCCTGGTCTGTGTCTCAGTTTCTTCATCTATAAAACAGGGGTGCTATTAGCCCCTGCTAGATAGGGTAGTTTTGAGGATCCTGTGAGTTTATGCATAGGAAGAATGCAGACCTGTGCCTAGTCCCTGGCAAACATTAACTGTTGCCCTCAGCACCAGCAGCACCCGCAGCCCTAGCTCATGCAGGCCTCTAAGCAGCCCATAAGGTAAGGATGCATTTTTCCCCAACATACGGATAATTAAGCATTTGTTCCTGAACTGCTTAATAATTGTCAAGAGCCTGCAGGCTTTCCCATTTCAAATGTCTGTCCCAGTCGGGCACAGTGGCACACATTTGTAACCCCAGTTCTTGGAAGGCTGAGACAGGAGGATAACAGATTGGAGACCAGCCTCAGCAATTTAGAGAGGCCCTCAGCAATCTAATGAGTCCTTGTTTCAAAATGAAAAATAAAAAAGGCTGGGGGTGTAGATTGGAGATAGAAAGCCCCTGAATTCAATCCCTAGTATGAACAAAGGGATAGAGGGAGAAAGGGAGGGAACGAGGGAGAAAGGGAGGGAGGGGAAGAAAAATCAAATGCCTGTCCCTGTCAGCTTTGACATTCTGTGGCTGTTGGCATTGCAAGAGGAACCTTGCCTGATCAGGGCTCTCCTGACCCTGGTAAAAGTAATGGCAGGATTTCCCCTCCTAATTGTCTTTGAGATTTTTTTTCTTGGAGTTCCAAGCACCCAGAAAAACTGAAGAAATCTCGAATCAGATCTCCTGGCAGGCCCTACCAAAGGCCTGCAGTGCTGTGTGCTCTCCCTTTAAGTGCCACCTTTTTGCCAGGAGTCCCCAGCCACTCCCCCCAGGGAGCCCAGTGCCCCCTCCCCTGCCTCCCCTGCTCCCAACGCCCCCTAGCTGCAGCCTCTGCTGCTGCCTCCTGTTCTCTTTCTGGCCAGAAATAACCAGAGGTGGACAATTAAATCATTTAAAACGATTCTCATAGTGGATTTTTACTGAACAGAAAAAAGCAATATTTATGTCACTTAGACATTTCTGAGACGACTTAGCTGTTCTTTTAAAAAAAATTGCTTCAGCGCCAGTGAAAAATATAATCCAGCCTTCGTAATAAATTTTTAAAACATACACATGCGAAAGTTATCAGACTGCAAAACCACGTCCCCTGGGCCTTCCCACACGTCTTAGCATTTTAACAATGTCCCATCTGTTGATAGCAGTCTGGAGAAGCAGGTCTGTATGCTCCAATTTTATTAAAATCCTTTCTGGCTAGTAACCCGATTTCTTCTAGCTTGGCCTATTTACTTCCGGGCCCCGGGCCCGTGGACCTGTGCCAATTTACATGGCTGACAGAAAGGAGATGCTTAATCAAAAATCTGTTTAGCTTGTGCTTAATAAGGAATGTTTTCTCTTGCTCTTGTTACTAATTGCTGAAGATGTCTGTGTTTGGATTAAAACTTTGTCCCCTGCCATCTGGATGCCATTGATATGTCTCCACTTAGTGGTGAGGCGGGTGGTATCAGTGGTTTCCATGTCAACAGATGACAGAGTCGTATGTGGAAGCGTGTGATCACAGAGGAGCCAGCCTTGAAGGAGGCGGCTCCGGTTCACACCTAAATATCTTCACTGACTTTCAGGCATTGCTTCCAAATCGGTTCACTCTATGCCAATTACATTTACATGTAAAATCATGGCGTCAGTGTTGTTGGCCCTTTATGAAGAGGAACAATGAGATCTCTTTCCTCAAAGAGACCTTTAAAATCTCCACTGAAGCTGGGTGTGGTGGCACATGCCTGTCATCCCAGTACTTGGGAGGCTGAGACAGGAGGGTCACACGTTCAAGGCCAGCCTCAGCAATGTAGCAAGACTCTCAGCAACCTAGTGAGACACTGTTTCAAAAAAAAAAAAAAAAAAAATTTTTTTTTTAAAGGAGCTGGGGGTATAGCTTAGAGATAGAACATCCCTGGGTTCATACACACACACACACACACACACACACACACACACACACACACCTCATGGGAAATCTGTTTATTCTCTGGATCCAAGGAATGTACTTCATGAACTAAAAGGAAATTGCAGGAAAAGCTTGGCACTCTGCATTTGAGGACAGAGGTGGCATCTTTCTATCTCTTCAAAGGGCACCCCAGGCTCAAGGTCTTGCTAAGCCAGTCTAAAGATAGCATCAGCCAGGCATGGTGACACTTGTAATCCCAGTACTTGGGAGACTGAAACAGGAGGATCGAAGGTTCATGACCAACCTCAGCAACTTAGTGAGGCCCTCTGCAAATTAGTGAGACCCTGTTTCAAATCAAAAATAAAATGGGGCTTGGAGTATAGAGATAGAATGCCCCTTGGTTCCATCCCCAGTAACACACACACACACACACACACACACACACACACACACACACACACCAAAAAAAAAAAGCATCAGCAACAGTAGTCGAGAGGCAGCACTGAAATAATGAAGAAGGAAAAAAGAAATGCCACCCCACTCCAAGTTCTAGTCTATTGTGTCCAGTACAGGATTGAGTTCCATGATCTTGATTAACAGATCGTGGAACTTTTTTCTCTTTCTTTCTTTCCTCTCTCCTTCCCTTCTTTCTTTCTTTCCTTCCTTCCTTCCTGATACTGGGGATTGAACCAAGAGGTGCTCTACACCTGAGCTACAACCCTAGCCCTATTTATTTATTTATTTATTTATTTATTTATTTATTTATTTATTTTGCAGTACTGGGGATGGAACCTGAGGGCATTCTACCTCCAAGCTACACCCCTAGCCCTATTTTTTATTCTTTATTTTGAAACAGGGTCTCACTAAGTTGCAGAGGGCCTCACTTAGCAGCTGAGGCTGGCAGCGAACCTGGATCCTCCAGTCTCAGCCTCCTAAATGTTGGGATTACAAGCGTGCGCCAACACGCCCGACTTATTTCTTATTTTAAAACAAGGTCTCACTCATTTGCTGAGGATCTCACTAAGTTACCAAGGCTGGCTTCAAACCTGCAATCCTCCTGTATCAGCCTCCCAAGTAACTAGAATGACAGGCATGTGCCACTATACCTGGCTGCAGAATTGCTCTTAGGAGGTGAACTATAGCAACAAACAGGAGAACCTAGGGAAATTAACCTGATAGCAGCCTGCTCTGTTGCTTTTTTCTTAGATCAAGAACGCCGCAGCCAATGTCCTTCGGGAAACGTGGCTGATCTATAAACACACAAAGCTGCTGAAGAAGATCGACCACGCCAAAGTCAGGAAACACCAGAGGAAGTTCCTGCAAGCTATCCACCAGTGAGTCCTGGGCCACTCAACCACCAGAGGACCAGACCTGGGGTGGGAGGGCAGCTCTGTCAGTGTCTTCTCATGTGCCTTAGGAGGCTCAGGAGAAATCCAATCAGCTCCATCCCCAAGGCCAGGGCCAGGGCCTGGGCCCAAACCAGTCTGTTTATTCATTTACTGCACCTGCCAGGCAGGGAAAAATTAGAGCAGGTGCCTCTAAGGGCTTTAGGGCTTTCCTCTCTCTCTCTCTCTCTCTCTCTCTCTCTCTCTCTCTCTCTCTCTCTCTTACACATACACACACATACAAACTTATATACATACACCATACATTGCAACCCAATGATGACTTCTATGATAGAGGAATAGGTTGTGTGTGTGTGTGTCTGTGTCTGTGTGTGTGTGTGTGTGTGTGTGTGTGTGTGTGTGTGTTTTAGTGGCAATTGAACCCAGGGGCATTCTACCTTTGAGCACACCCTCAGCCCTATTTTATTATTATTTTAAAACAGAGCCTCCTGCCGGGCGTGGTGGCGCACGCTTGTAATTCCAGCATTCGGGAGGCTGAGACTGGAGGATCCAGGTTCGAGGCCAACCTCAGCTACCTAGTGAGGCACTCTGCAACTTAGTGAGACTCGGTTTCAAAATAAAGATTGAAAATAGGGCTGGGGGTGTAGCTCGGAGGTAGAATGCCCCTGAGTTCAATCCCCAGTACCAAAAAAAAAAAAAAACAGAGCCTCCCTAGGTTGATGACAGTCTCACTACTTGCTGAGGCTGTCCTCGAATCTGTGATCCTCCTCTCTCAGACTCCCAAGTACTGGGATTACAGACATGCACCACCTTTATTTATTTATTTATTTATTTATTTATTTATTTATTTATGGTACTGGGAATTGAAACCAGGGGCATTCTGCCTCTGAGGTACACCCCCAGGCCTATTTTTTATTCTTTATTTTGAAACAGGGTCTCACTAAGTTGCAGAGGGCCTCACTAAGTAACTGAGGCTGGTCATGAACCTACGATCCTCATGTCTCAGCCTCCCAAGTACTGGAATTACAATCGTGCACCACCATGCCCGGCTATTTTTTTTTTTTTTTTTTTTTTGATAAAAGGTCTCACTAAGTCATTGAGGATCTCACTAAGTTGCTGAGACTGGCCTCCAACCTACAAGCCTCCTATGTCAGCCTCCCATGTATTGGGATTACAGGTATGCGAAATCACACCTGGCAAATTTTTTTTAAAGAATAGTAGAGCTAGAAGATGGGAGTAGTGTCACATGCCTGTAATCCCAGTGCTTGTGAGACTGAGATAGGAGGACTACAGATGTGAGGGATGTGAGGACAACAACATTACAGGACTCAGCAACCTAGCAAGACTCTGTTTGAAAACAAAAAATAAAAAGGCTGGGGGTGTAACCGAGAGGTAGAGAACCCTTGGGGTCAATCCCCAGTACAAAAAAAAAAAAAA
>PVLC010031256.1:0-18915 GCA_004027655.1 Graphiurus murinus
TTTTTTTTTTTTTTTTTTTTTTTTTTTTTTTTTTTTTTTTTTTTTTTTTTTTTTTTTTTTTTTTTTTTTTTTTTTTTTTTTTGGCATTACTGGGGATTGAACTCAGGGACATTCTACCTCTGAGCTATACCCCCAGACCTATTTTTTATTCTTTATTTTGAAACCAGGTCTCACTAAGTTGCAGAGTGCCTCACTAGGTACCTGAGGCTGGCCATGAACCCGGATCCTCTGGTCTCAGCCTCCCGAATGCTGGGATTACAAGCATGCGCCACCACGCCCGGCTCTAAGTGATTTCTTTGACTTGATTTTTTTTTTTTTTTGTACTGGCAATTGAACTCAGAGGCATTTTACCTCTGAGTTAAAACTCCTAGTCCTAGCTGGGTGTGGTGGTGCACGCTTGTAACCCCAGTACTTAGGAGGCTGAGACCAGGTTCGAGGGCAGCCTCAGCTACTTAGTGAGGCCCTCTGCAATTCAGTGAGACCCTGTCTCAAATTTAAGAATAAAAAAACAGGACTGGGGTATAGCTCAGAGGTAGAATGCCCCTGGGTTCAATCCCCAGTACCGCAAAAATAAAGAATAAAAAAATAGGGCTAGGAGTATAGCTCGGAAGTAGAGTGCCCCTGGGTTCCATCCCCAGTACCACAAAAATAAAAACAAAAACAAAAAACCCCAAAAAACTCCCGGTTCTTTTTTATTTTTTTTTTTTATTTTTTATTTTTTTGCGGTACAGGGGATTGAACTCAGAGGCATTCTACCTCCAAGCTACACCCCCAGCCCTATTTTTTTACTCTTTATTTTGAAACCGAGTCTCACTAAGTTGCGGAGTGCCTCACTAGATAGCTGAGGCTGGCGGCGAACCCGGATCCTCCGGTCTCAGCCTCCCAAATGCTGGGATTACAAGCGTGCGCCACGACGCCCGGCTTCCCGGTTCTTTTTTAAATTTTGAAACAGGGTCCTGGTAAGTTGTTGAGGGTCTCCCTAAGTTGCTGAGGCTAGCCTCAAACCTGCAATCTTCCTGTTTCAGCCTCCCAAGTACTGCAATTACAGGTATGTGCCACTACACCTAGCTCAATTTCTTTTTCTTTAAACAAGCTACTGAGTCAGGCATGGTGGCCTACTCCTGTTCTTGCTATACAAAATACAAATCAGCTGGTGTGGCGGCTTGTAATCTCAGTACTTGGGAGGCTGAGACAGGAGGAGGGGGTGGGCATAGCCCGCTTTCCCCGGGGGGGGGGGGGGGGGGGGGGGGGGAGACAGGTCACAAACCACCAAGCCAAGTATCAGAGGGATGAGGGTAGAGAGCTGGGATGTAGGACCAGAGAGGGTCAGTATATAGCGAGAAATACACCAGATCAAGAAGAAAGGCTGGCCCTCCTGAGGTGCAGGACAGCGGGAGGTCGCCGTGGTCTGCACTGCCATCCGGGACACTGTCTGTAGGGCTGGATACAGTATGGAGGAGACTGGTGGGGATCCTGTGTGTTCCAGGGGACAGTGGGGGGCAATGCTAACGTGGCTCCCCACACTTGATCTCAGGGGGTGCAGGGAACCATCAGCTTTGGAGTTGGGGACGTCCCAGGGGTAGACTCTCTGTCCTGGGCCCCATCGCCACACCTTCACAGATGGTTAACCTGGCTAGGAGAGGTGATGCACTCGCCCAAGGAATGGGCCTCGGTGGGTGGCTTCTCCAGGGCCGGGTGAGCCCGGGCCTGCGTGTGTGAGATACAGGTGCAGACAAGCAAGTCACACTGGCATGCTGGGGCTACAACAGGGGGTGCCCTGATGTTGAGTACAAGGTGGCTTGGACCCAGGGTGCACAGGAGGGGCCTGGGGAGAGGTTGCAGTGGCCAGGCCAGTCCTGCCAGGGGAGTGTGTGTGTGTGTGGGGGGGTACCCCAGCAGGTGCTAGGACAGCAGAGTGGTAGAGAGAAGAGGAGGGGACAGGAGAGGAAGGGAGGCCAGGGAGAAAAGAAGGGGAAGAGGGAAGAGGTAAGTATGGGGACGGGGAGAGTAGGGAAAAGGGGAGAGGACAAAAGGGGAGGAGGAGAAGAGAGGAGGGGAGCGGAAAGGGGAAGAGGGGAGAGTCGGGATTGGGAGAGTAGGGAAAAGGGAAGGGGAGGAAGGGAGAAGAAAAGGGAGAGGGGAGGAGTGCATGGAGAGGAAAGGAGGCGGGGAGGAGGGAGCAGGTGGAAAGAGAAGAGAAAGAGAGGGGCGGGCAAGGGCGGGGCACGCAGGAAAGGGAAGGGCGACCACGATCGCCTTGCACGTGCCCTGCCGCGGGGCCTGCCGGGAGTCTCTGTCCCAGCCTCTCAGGCGCAGGACTCAGCCCCGCCCCCGTGGGGCCCGTGGTGCGCCTGCGCCTTGCCTCTGCCCCGCCCCCGCCGCATAGTCTGCCGGGACTTGTAGTCCGGCGTCCTCTGAGCTCGCGCTGCGCCTGCGCTTCGGCTTCGCCCGCCCCGCTGCGCGGCCTGCCGGGACTTGTAGTCCGGTGCTTGCGGGGCTCTGACGCCGGGCGAAGGCCGGGACTCGGAGTCCCAGAGAGCCGCGCGCCGCCACGACGCCGTCGCCGCCGCCGGCGCCTTGAGGGCTGGGAGGCCCGGCGTTCGGGCGGCGGAGGCTGCGGGTGGGAGCACAGCGGGCGCTGCGGAGCGGGCCGGAGGATGGAGCCCCCCGGAGGTGGGCGCGCCGCCGGCGGGCCGCGCCTGGCGGTCGGGAAGGCCGGGGCGCCGGGCGCGGGTCGGGCGG
Organism: Graphiurus murinus; assembly: GCA_004027655.1. Classification (NCBI taxonomy): domain Eukaryota; kingdom Metazoa; phylum Chordata; class Mammalia; order Rodentia; family Gliridae; genus Graphiurus; species Graphiurus murinus. The sequence goes on from PVLC010031256.1 coordinate 2,743, forward strand.
GGCGCCGGGCGCGGGCCTGAGGCAGCGGGCGGAGGGAGCGGCCGGCGGGGGTCTCCTCCCGACCCCGCTGACCGAGCGGCCTGCGTCCCTCGCAGGGGCCTGAGCGAGCCGGCCGAGCGGGCCTGAGGGCCGCGGACGGACGGGCTCGGAGGCGCGGACATGGCTCACCTCCGCGGCTTCGCGCACCAGGTGAGGCTCGGCGGCCGCGCGCCCGGGCGGCGGTTCGCGGCGGGGGCGGGGGCCGCGGGGCGCTCTCGGGAGGTTGGTTCGCCTGCCCCTACCGTGGGTGACGGGATGCTGTAGCTCAAGGAGGGCGAGGCGGTCTGGGGCGCGCCGCTTGTGCTCGGTACCGTCCCCCGCCCTTTTTTGTCATTTCAAAGCAAATGTGACAAAGCTGGTGTTGGAGCGAAGCGAGCCACTCGGGGTGGTGGGCTTTCCGGTCCTGCGCTCCTTAAGGCCTGAGCAGGCCTGGCTGACCGGTGCGCGCTGCCCAGACCCCTCCTGAGGCCGGGGCAGCCTCCCTCCGCTCCCGGTGCTGCGTCCTTGAGAGCTGTGAGCGCAGAGGGGCAGGAAGCGCGTCCGCCGCCCAGCAGGAACTGGAGTCTGGGCTCCTTGGAGGAAACGGGCGGCCTGGAAACCTGGAACACCGCACGCAGCTGTTGGGCAGGGCGCTTGGGCCAGCTGTGGTCACAGATGGGAACTGGGCTTGCTGACTGAGGCAGAATGAAGCGAACAGATTTTTTACTCGTTTTTGACATTTCGTGTCTGGTAATTACATGACTAAGATCCTCAGTGAAAAATCTGCCTTTAGTTTATTTTTAAGAGCTGCTGTGGGTCACAGGATGACAGATTGGAGCTGTGAGCTGCCCCGTGGGAGGGAGCTCAGGGATGCTGCAGAAGGGACCTGGGAGGTAGGAAGCGCCCTTTGTCCTCGTAGGGGTTCTTTGTCCAGCCTGGATGTGAGATTCTCCACTTTTGAGAGTGGCAAAACACCTGGTGGGCTGCCCGCCCCCCCCAAGTGGGGCAGTTCCTTCCTGGGATAGCAGGATATACTTCCCCCACAGCCCTGACTTCCAAATTAACTTCATCCCTCCGGTTCCTGCCTGGCTCTGGAAGGCCCAGGTGGTTGTCATTTGGCTTCTACTTATTGGGCCATGCTTGAGGGTGTCTTTGGCTGTGTACATTGGCTCCCTCTCTTCGTTTTGTGGGGTGACTTGGGGAACGGGGTCCCAACTGCAGGAGCCAGGTGTGTGGTCTAAGCAGCCGCCTTCACCACGCCCACTGTCCAGAAAAGGAACCTGAGGCCCGCACGGGGAACTACTTAGCTTTCCTTTTTTTTGGGGGGTGGGTACTGGGGATGGAACCCACAGGCACTGTACCTCTGAGCAACACCCCCAGCCCTTTTTTATTTTTTGTTTTGAAACAGTCTCACTAAGTTGTTGAGAGTCTCACTAAATTGCTGAAGCTGGCTTCGAACTTTAGCTTTCCTTTATAAGATTAGGCTGGGGACAGGACTAGTGTTATGACAAGTGGAGGAGGGTGGGTACAGCCAAACAGTTCCCATCACACTTGTTTATGCCAGGGCTGACTGACCCACAGGTGTGGGTTATCCAGAGAGTGTGAGATTTGGGGTTTGGAGCTCCCACTTTCCCTGCTAAACCCAAAGCTCTGGCTTTGAGGTCTGTCATTTTGTCCTGTTCTGAGGCAGTGGGGGTCTGAGTGCCTGGCCCAGGGCTGCTGGATGGACCAGACCCAACTTCCTGTGTGGAGAGCCTTGTGGGCTTCCCAGCAGGGGAGGGGAACAGAGCAAGGACATGGTGGAGGCTCCTGAGAGTTGATGGGTGGCATAACCACTCCTCAGCCCCACCTCTTCCTGGTCTTTCAGTCCCTGTTATAAGGCAGTAGACCATTTCTCCAGAGTGACAGCAGGCTGCAGCCTCAGGGCACCAAGCAGACATCCTGGAGCCCCCGGGTTGGCTCCCTCAAGGTGTCTGGGGCTGTACCGGGTTGGGTTGGGTTGGGGGTGGAGGCCGAAGGCCTGGTAGAACACCATCCTGGGGGTTCCAAGGATGTGTGGGAGGAGGAGAGAAGGTGTCCTTGGGCCTGGCAGAGAAGCGGGTGGGCTTCAGGAGCCTCAGCTGCACCTGGTGTTGAGGCCTGAGCAGGAGCCCTGGGAGCGATGTCATTTTAGCATTGCCCCTGGGATCCGCAGTTGGGCTGAGGTGGCGATGAGTGGTGGCTCTGGGGGCTTTCCTTTCAGTTAGGGGATGGCCCTGATCGTACCTGTGCCCCCTGCCGCCACCTAAAAACAGTGAGCTGTGTGATTCATCAGCTATACTTATATGACTTTTTCCTGCCTTCTCTTTCAAACACTGGGTCAGCAGGAATGGAGAGGTTGACAAACACTCCTTGTCCTGGACTGTGCAGCCTGAAGGACCCCAGGCCGCACAGATTTCTCTGGCCATATCCCTCAGTCCCTGTAGCAGGTCCACTCTGAGCGTCCCCTGCGGTCTCTTTGCATGCCCTGGCTTTAGGCCCCAGTGTGGTGAGGGGTTGAGAAAGGTCTCTTTTGCCTCAGCTACCTAGTGAGGCCCTCCACAACTTAGCGAGACCGTTTCAAAAATAAAGAATAAAAAATAGGGCTGGGGGTGTAGCTCGGAGGTAGAATGCCCCTGAGTTCAATCCCTGGTACCATAAAAAACAAAAACAAAAACAAACCCAAACAAACAGAGAGAAAGGTCTCTTTTTAATTAATTAATTAATTAATTAATTATTTTTTGCAGTACTGGTGATGGAACCCAGGGGCATTCTACCTCTGAGCTACATCCCCAGCCCTAATTTTTATTCTTTATTTTGAAACAGGGTCTCACTAAGTTGTGGAGGGCCTCACTAAGTAGGTGAGGCTGGCCTCAAACCCGGATTCTCTGGTCTCAGCCTCCCAAGTACTGGGATTACAAGCATGCGCCACCACGCCTGGCTCAGTCTCCTCTTTTTAACTGGACACCATGGTCAGCTTGCTTAAGATACTTGCTCCAGTTACCTTATGGAGGCTGGCTGCACATACCTAGTCTTGCCAAGCCAGCCTTGCTTAGAAAGATGAGGTGAAGCTGGGCATGGTGGCATATGCTTGTAGTAATCCCAGCATTTGGGAGGCTGAGACTGGAGGATCCAGGTTCGTGGCCACCTCAGCTGCCTAGTGAGGCACTCTGAAACTTAGTGAGACCCTGTTTCAAATAAAGAATAAAAAATAGGGCTGGGGGTGTAGCTCAGAGGTAGAATGCCCCTGAGTTCAATCCCCAGTACCGCAAAAAAAGATGAGGTGACCTCCACATTGATGCTGCCTTCACCCCTGCCCCTCCCCCCACTCTCCACCCTAACCAGGGCTACTCTCAAAAGGCTGCTGTGGAGCCTGGTGCTCACAAGAGGATGTGTTCCACAGATGTGGCTCTTCACACTGTCCCTCCCCCGCTTGGTTGCAAACCCGAGAAAGGCAGCTAGTTGACAATTTCAGACCGAAATGTCCTTTCAGACTGGTGCTGTCCTGCCCAACGCTGACTGCTATGCTGGGGTGGGGAGGTAGCCCCTCCCCAGCCATCAGCTCTGGGAGGATGGAGTGCCACCCCCCTGGGGACAGGCCCTGCCCTCAGCAGTGAGCAGGCACCTGGACCGTGAATGTTGGTGGGGTGTAACAAGGTGTGTTTTTGTCTTTTTGTGTCTGGTCATTTGTGATTGGCCCCAAGATGATACCTGGGGGGCAGCCTCTTTGCGGGAGGCACCTTCTAGTGGAGGCAAGAACTGGCAGGACTGGCAAACTGTAGACAAGACCCTGGGCTCCCATCCTCAGCCCCTGTGTAGCCCTGCCCAGGGCTGCTAAGCCTCGAGGGTCCTGGGTGTGCTGGCGCACAGGCCTCTGCTGGCCACCCTGGCATTTCTGGGAGCACAGTGGGTGGTGGAGCAGGGTGTTCTCAAGAGCCGAGAGGTCTCCTAGGCAGGGGCCAGGAGAGGGCAGTGGTGGTCCTGGGAGGGACTCTTGGTTCTATCCTCTTGTTTCTCTCCGTTCCTGCTGCACCAAGGCAGCCCTGGCCCCAGACCCAGAGAGTGTTGGGCTGTGTACATACCTCTCTGGCTTTGTCCTGGTACTTGGGGTGTTCTGGGCTATTGACAGGGCCTCTTCTGCACGGTGGGAACAGTAACCCTTTGGCTTCGTTTGTTTAAAACAAGAACCACGTAGAACAGTTTTCTATGTGATCTTGAATATCTAGAGTCAAGCATCTGGAAAAACATTGGCTTCAACTCAGAGCTGGTATGAGGGTGTAGCCTGCTGGAATACTGATTTGGGGGTAGGCAAGCCTTTCTAAGGGGATGGCTTTCAGAAGTGTAGGTGACATGGTTAACCTATGCTGGATTTTTAATTTCTAGTTGTTTCATTTTTTAGAGCAGTTTTAGGTTTATAGCAAAGTAAATGAGAGTTTCTAAACACTTCCTCCCTCCCTCCCTCCCTCGGGTATTAACGTGTTACTAACGTTCAGCAGTAGTGTGACCCATCGTTAGGACTAGCGAGGCTGCTTCCAGACATGGCTAGCACCTGTGGCTCCTGGTCCGCATCAGGGCTCCCTGTGCCACACTCCGGGGGGTAAAGTTTAGGCTTTCTGAATAAAGAATAAAAGAAGAAACCAGAAAAGAATTGAGGTGCGCTCCCCAGCGCCCTGCTGTAGATGGCAGCATCTGCCTGCTGGCGCTTCCTCTGACTGGGCACTGCCCTGCTGCCCTCTGTCCCGCTGGCCTCTGCAGCACTCTCGTGTGGATCCTGAGGAGCTCTTCACCAAGCTGGACCGCATCGGCAAGGGCTCCTTCGGGGAGGTGTACAAGGGCATCGACAACCACAGCAAGGAGGTGGTGGCCATCAAGATCATTGACCTGGAGGAGGCGGAGGACGAGATCGAGGACATCCAGCAGGAGATCACCGTGCTCAGCCAGTGCGACAGCCCCTACATCACTCGCTACTTTGGCTCCTATCTGAAGGTGTTGGGGAGTGTGGGGCCTGCGCCCAAGGTCTCCTGGGGGGGGTGAGGAGGGGCAGAGTGGGGCCCCCTCTGGAAGGGAAGGAGGCCCATAGGTCAGCCTGACAGTAGAAATGCCAGTCCCGGGTGGGCAGGGCATGGGTGGGGTCTACTAAGGTCACTAGGCAGTGACGGTAATGATCCAGGTGCCCACCTGTGGGCACTGCTAGGAGCTCTCTGTGGGGCCCCTGCAGGCGGAGCCCTGACCCCAGCCCAGCTGTGCCTGCTGGTAGCAGTCACGGGCGGGGCCTGCAAGAAGGGCACTTGGTGTGCGTGCCCTGGGCTGTGTGGTTGCCTGGCATGCCATCCTCTTGGGCCCTGCAGGCTCTCTCTAGCCTGGGTTGTGGCAGGATGTTGGTGATGTGGACTCAGTCACTGCTCTGAGTTCTTAGTCTGTCTGCCATGTTTCTGCAGGAGGCTCTGGGGTGGTCCCCTGTGGCCCAAGTCCTAGTTGACTCCAGGCTGGGGTGGTACTGGTCTGCGCTCGCTTCCTGGCACTGACCGGTTTCCTTCCACTCTAGAGCACCAAGCTATGGATCATCATGGAGTACCTGGGTGGGGGTTCAGCACTGGACCTGGTGAGTATGGCTGGTCGCTGTGCAGCCCGGGACCCACTGACCTACAGACCCCGGACTCCAGGGCTCTGGGCCACTTTTCCAGTGTGTTAGGCTATTAGATGTGAATCAGGAGTCTTCTGCCCAAAACAAACCACTGTTCACAGTTCTGCCTAGCTGGATGCTAAGACCCCCCTGTGGGACAGGCAGGTCAGTGCCCCCCACAGACAGTAGGAGGGAGGGAGGCTCTGGTGTGACTTGCATCTGGCTGTTGTGATCAGAACAGCTCCTGCCGCCCCTCCCCACCCAGCTCACTCCTCCAACCGGTGTCTGAAACTTTGTTTCAGAAGTAAAGAAGCACAAAGCCCCAGCCATCTACAGGAGACTCCCTCCCCTCAGTCACTGGTGATGGGTCTGGGTGTGGGGTAGGGGCTGAGACCCTGTCCTGCCATCTTTCTGAAGCTGAAACCAGGCCCCCTGGAGGAGACCTACATTGCTACCATCCTGCGAGAGATTCTGAAGGGCCTGGATTATCTGCACTCGGAGCGCAAGATCCACCGAGACATCAAAGGTCCTGCGGGCTGGGCCCTGCTGACCCTAGGAAGGATGGGGATCCTGGGGACCAGTGACTGGTGGTACCTGAGGTCTGGGGTATGGGGAGCGCTGTGGCCACCTGGAAACCAAGCGGTTCAGTCCTCAGCTTTCAGAAGACACGCCAGTAACAACCTTTAGTGTGTGTGCCGGGGATAGAACCCAGGGCCTTATGCATGCTAGGCAAGTCTCTCCCCCTCAGCACAGCCCCGCTCCCTAGTCTCACATCCCCGTGCCTTGGAGGAACCAGCTCTGCACCTAGTGTAGGATGGGGCAGATGTAAACCAAAAGTGTTGATTCTTGTCAGATACGGGTTTGCACAGCCCCACTGTGAGGCCAGCCTTGCTATCACATGAGGCTGAGCTGCTTAGGGGGCAGAGCTTGCTGAGGGCACAGAGCCTTATGTTTCTGGGCTGTGCTGGCAGAGCAAGGGGCTTTCCTGACTGGCCCCTTGGCTGTGCCCTGGGGTCAGGTGACTCTCAGTAGCCCTATCGGCTGCGCCCTGGATTGGGTCGCTCTTAGCCCAACGAGGCCCTGGAGCCTGCGCTGGGGAACACGGGGTGGGCTCCCTGGCCCACGTTGCTATCACTTGACTCTGGCCCAGGGTGGCCTGGTTGGAGAGTGGCAAGGAAAGCTGAGGTCCTAGGACAGCCCTCTGACGTTCCCGGGGGCAGGTGGACGCCGGTCTGGCGCTTGTCAGGTAGCCTCGCTCCGGGCTTCCCCGTGTGTGGCATCCGAGGGTGACACCACCTGTCCTTTGTTGAGCAGCTGCCAACGTGCTGCTGTCTGAGCAAGGTGACGTGAAGCTGGCGGACTTCGGGGTGGCGGGGCAGCTCACAGACACACAGATCAAGAGGAACACGTTTGTGGGCACCCCCTTTTGGATGGCGCCCGAGGTCATCAAGCAGTCGGCTTATGACTTCAAGGTAGGTGCAGGGGCGGTGGAGGGGAGGGCAGGTGGATGCTGTCGCTACACGGTTGCTGCATATGTCCCCTCCTTGTGTGCCACCCTGCCTAGGCTGACATCTGGTCCCTGGGCATCACGGCCATCGAACTCGCCAAGGGGGAGCCGCCCAACTCCGACCTCCACCCCATGCGTGTCCTGTTCCTGATTCCCAAGAACAACCCGCCCACACTGGAGGGCCACCACAGCAAACCCTTCAAGGAATTTGTGGAGGCCTGCCTCAACAAGGACCCCCGATTTGTAAGGCCTCCCTCCATACCCCCTGGCCCCTGTCAGGCAGGCTGGGGCCTGGGAGCTTGTGGAGGGAGGACGTGAACTTGGGGTGACCCAGAGGCATAGCACACCTCAGGCTCCTAGCCATGGCCTCCCCCTTGGCCTGCCTGCATGGTGACCAGTGTCCACCCCCACAGCGGCCCACAGCCAAGGAGCTGCTGAAGCACAAGTTCATCACGCGGTACACCAGGAAGACCTCCTTCCTCACCGAGCTCATCGACCGCTACAAGCGCTGGAAGTCCGAGGGCCATGGCGAGGAGTCCAGCTCTGAGGACTCGGACATGTGAGGGCCTCCCTTGTTGAAAGGCTGCCTGTTGCGGTGCACCCCAGGGTCTCCACCTAGAGCAGGGTCTCGGTGGGCAGGGGTCCCTCTGCAGGGGATGGGCCCATTGTGGTGCATCGAGATGCTCTGGCCTGGGTGGAGCCTGCCCAGGCCTGGCCTCCCTCTGTGCCGCAAGGCTGCCTCAGAAGCAAAGGAGATAAGCCTGAGACCCAGGCGCCACTGACTCTTCACCCTTTTTAGTGATGGCGAGGCTGAGGACGGGGAGCAGGGCCCCATCTGGACATTCCCCCCAACCATCCGGCCAAGTCCACATGGCAAGCACAAGGGGCTGGCCCTGCATGGCTCACAGAAGGTCTGTCCTGGGCTCTGGCCTGCTCTCTGGCAGTGGGGGTGGGGGTGGCATGGCACGAGCCTACTTCTGATCACCCAGTGCCTGGGGCCTCGACGGGAGCATGGGGAGGGCCAGCAAACTGGTTTGAAGCCCAGGGCGGGGCTGAGCTGGCCAGGAGACCCTGAGCCCCAGCACGGCCTGGGAAGGGGGTTCTGACATTGGGTGGGCCTCGGAGGGCTTCTCTCGGGCCACCTTGTGTGCTCTGATAGGCCAGGGGCGGGGTGGGTTGCCACCCACCCTGCTCACTCTGTGCCTCCACCTTCTTACAGCCTGTGGAGCCCGTCAAGAGACAGCCCAGGTCCCAGTGCCTGTCCACGCTGGTCCGTCCTGTCTTTGGAGAGGTGAGGGTTGGGCCCCCGCCGCCATGGTGTGTGGTGCAGCTGCCCTGTCCAGTTGACTCCGGGTGTCCTGCAGCTGGTTGTGGGTGTTGTGAGTGGAAGGACCCCACGCCGCTGGGATGGAGTGCCCTGGCAAGACCCTGCTGTGTTCCAGACCTGCTGAGGTCCTCTGGCTTCCCAGTGAGCTTTTTTTTTTTTTGCGGTACTGGGGATTGAACTCAGGGGCATTCTACCTCCGAGCTATGCCCCCAGCCCTATTTTTTATTCTTTATTTTGAAACCGGGTCTCGCTAAGTTGCGGAGTGCCTCACTAGGTAGCTGAGGCTGGCCACGAACCCGGATCCTCCGGTCTCAGCCTCCCAAATGCTGGGATTACAAGCGTGCGCCACCACACCTGGCTCCCAGTGAGCTTTTAATCTGGAGCCTGTGACTCTTCTTTGTAAAGGGGACACAGCTGACAGTCCATTGGTGGCAGAAGGCAGAGAAGGCTCCCTGTTGATGTTGGGGTTAGTCCCAGGGCAGGGAAACCTGAGTCACTCGCTGGCGGTCATGTGACCTTACATTGCTCTTGCCTGCTGGTGGCAGGTTGGGCTCTCCCCAGAAACGTCCTGGGACTCACGCTGTGGCCTGTGGGCTGAGGCCTGTGGGCCTGGACCTGCCCTTCTAAGAGCACAGTTCCCTTCCCTGGGGTGACGGCAGCTCCTGCAGCCGGTGGAGGGAGGACAGGATGTCAGTGAAGTGTGGTGACAGCCAAGCTGCCTGAGGACAGCCCAGGTGGCTCGCATGCACTTGGCAGTGTCTGGGAGCTGCTGGGGGCCCCGGCCCGCGTGATGCCCCATCAAGAGGCCACTTGGGTCTCACAGTGGCTTCTTGGCAGCTCTGTGGCCCAGGGTCGAACCTGGGGTGCATTGCAGCCCTGCACAGTGCCCGGGGCTGGTCCCACAGCACACGAGGGCTGCCGGGCTGCGTGGTTTAAATCACATTGGACCTGTGTGGTGCTGTGAAGACCTTCAGCTGGGAGGAAGCCCCATGCTCCCCTCCCAGGAACGAGGCCCAAGACGCCTTTCCACAAGGCCACTAGGGTCCTTGTCAGCAGGGCCCAGCACGCCGCCTTGGGTTGCCTTCCCCAGCTCGCTGGAGCTCCAGTCAGGCTTGGTCTCCCCACAGCTCAAAGAGAAGCACAAGCAGAGTGGGGGCAGCGTGGGCGCGCTGGAGGAGCTGGAGAACGCCTTCAGCCTGGCCGAGGAGTCCTGCCCCGGCATCTCAGACAAGCTGATGGTGCAGCTGGTGGAGCGCGTGCAGAGGTGAGCGGGCGGCCCTTCCTCTGCATTTGTCACTGGAAAGGGGTGGTCCATTGTGCTCTCCGGTTTGGGCTGGAGAGCCAGGTGGTGTGTGGCTTTGAGCCCTGTGTGGAAGGTTTAGCCCTTTCCTCACACAGGGTCCCAGAGTCCTGGCCCAGTGGCTCAGCGCTCTGCAGCTGATCTTACTTGGTGGCTTCCTGTGAGGGCCTGCTGCTGGCAGGCAGCCTGAGCACTGTAGGTGCGGGGTCCTCCCCTGCCCTCTGGTCCCCGACGAGGCCCGCCTGTTGGCTCCTAAAACGAGTCTGGGCCAGGCTCTGCTGCTGTGCGACCCGAGGCTCTGGGGATACCTGAGGGAGGGCAGAGGTGGACTGTGCACTGAAAGGTGGCCGGGGCCTGCTCGGGGAGGCCGTGTCCGGCAGTAGCGGGCAGCTGTCACGGGTCTTTCTCCTCTGCAGGTTCTCACACAACAGGAACCACCTGACATCAGCCCGCTGAGCGCTGCACTGCTGTGGGGAGAGAAGGTGCTCTGTTTTTGTTTTGAGCTCCGAAAGAGCCGTGCTGACTTGGCAGCCCCTCGTGCCGTGACTCAGGACACATCAGCCTGGGGGCCTCACGAGCTGGGCCGCCTTCTGTCCTGTCCCAGGCCCCGTCCTGCTCCACACCCTGCCCGTCTCCCTCTTGGCCTGGCCGAAGCTACACCCAGCGCCCACAGAGAGCTGGCCCGGCCCTCTGCGGACTCTGCTCTATGGCTGCCAGACGAAGGAGCAGGGCGACTGCTCTGCCTCCTTCCCTGTTGGGGCTGGGGTGTAGGTGACAGGGTGGCCCCCAGGGGCGCCCTAGTCTGTTCTCTTCCCTGGACCATGGGGGCCACAGTGGCCGTTGCAGGTCTGCCTGTGTGGGATCAGGTACTGTGTTTTCTCATAAGTACTTGTGTCATCCAGAATGTGTTTTTTTTTTTTTTTTTTTAAGAAAACTGAATTTCTTGTTCCCATAAGTGTTCTGAGGATGAGGTGTTAATTTTCATAGAGCATTGAAGGACCTGCCACTTTCAATAAAGACCTGGACTGGAGCCGCGCTGTGTTGGGGCTGGCCAGACAGGCTTCTTGGAGCCCCAGTCTCCCTGAGCCTCCCTCTGAGTGTCCGTTGGGGATGACTGAGTTCCATGGGGCCACAGCAAGAACAGTGAGGCAGAGGCGTGCAGGTGGGTGAGGAGATCCGTTTATTTTCAGTCACACGTGAACAGTTATCGGGGGCTCCTCCAGGTGGTAAGGGGGATGGGGAGCAGACAGGCAGGGGCGCCACCCTCCCGGGCCACAGGGGTTTCTGCTTCTGCCCCAGAGGTGTGTGGCGTGGGAACCAGAGGAGCTGCGGCCAGACTCGCCTTGCTGTGACCTGTAGGCCAGGCCCTGGGCAACCTGGGGCTTCAAGCCCAGGCTTGAGAGCAACACTTGTTTGAGGCGCTGTGGCCACTGGTGTGAGAGGGCAGGCACGGCAGCCATTTGCCCACGCCAGGAGCCTTGGTTTCCCTCTTGAGAGTCTTGCAAGATGGAGATGTGTCTCTCCCAGTGTCCCAGCTGGCCACTAGTCTGCACTGCATTTTGAGGGGGGACACAGCCTTTCCCAGAGGTCACCGTGAGGTCATTCTGATCTGGTGGGAAGACCCTTCCTCAGCTCAGTCTGAGGAGGATGGGCGACGGCTGCCTCTGCCTCCCACAGTCCTGCTGTGTAGCAGGTCCTGGTCGGGGCAGGCTGGGCTCTGCTCCTGTCCTCTGACTGCACCCTCCAGTGCTGGGGAGGGAGACAGGCAGTCCTGTGTGGCGCTCAGGGGCCTTCCGGGTGAGGCACTGGCCCTCTCGATCACCTCCATCCACCTGCGGAAGGTAAGGCCGTCAGACCTGTGGGCTTGCACTCAGGTCTCCCCAGGACAGACCCAAAGCATGGACAGTCGAGCCCTGCCAGCCTTACTCAGCCCTTGCCTTCTAGGACCCAGAAAGTCCACCTCCAGCTCTGCAGCTGAAGCAGGGCACCAGCTTTCCTTGGCACTGCTCAGACCTGGGCTGCCTGCTGTGTAATCACCTCTCAAATGTATACTTGCTCTCAGCCCTGAAGAAGTAGACGTGGGATTTGAACTGGAGCTTGAAGACGTAGTCCTTGTGAATGCCATCAGCCTCCCTGGGGACACTCACGCTGTAGCCCAGCAGTGGGAGGCTGGCCAGGGGGTAGTCGTCCTGGAAGGGGGCAGAGGGACGGGTTCTGGGAGAGAAGTGTGCAGGCCCGCCCTGTTCCGCCCCAGCCCCTGTCCAGGTGTCACTGACTGACTCCCTGCAAAATTCGGGCTCACAGAAGGCCCTGGGATAGTTCAGCCCCATCTCCAGCACCAAGCTCGAGAGGATGAGGGCGGGCAAAGCCTGCCCTCCACACCATGCCCAGCTCTGGTCAGGCACTTACCTGATGAGTTTTGTAGAAGAACAAGCAGAAGTTGGTGAAGACCACCCAGAGCTTCTGCCAGCCATTACTGTTTTTGAACTTTCTCAGCAGGTATCCTGAGAGTTGGTTCTGACAGTAGAAGCAGAAGGCATTGTGTCAGCAGCATCCCTACCCTGCCCCCTACAGCGAGGCCCGTCCTGCTGCCAAGGACATTTCCTCAGCACTTAGAACCTAGCAAGAGGACGGCTCAGGTCTGGGGAGGTGTCCTAAACACTAACCCAGTCTTCCTGACTCTCAAGAGACCACACGTTGGTCTGAGTTTGGGAGGTTCTTTCATAAGATGGGGAAAGCGCATAAATAGCACAGGGTGAGATGCCCCACCTAGCCCGTCGCTGAGCATGTGATAGCCACGTGGCAAGGCCAGGCCCACCCCACTCCTGCCTATGGGTAGCTCTGGCGCCTGTGTCCAGTGAGCACTGTCCGACTTGCCCAGGTGCTCGATGGGAGCCTGCTTGGGTACTGTGGGTGTCTGCGGGCATCCTGGGCTGGCAGACTATTGGGGCCTAGTCCAGGCCCTCTGACCTGCCTACATGCAGGTTGGCCAGGGCACTTGACAGGAGGCGATAGGCAGAGAATGGGCACCAGGCTGGAGATGCGGGGGGTACACATGGTGCCTGCTCTGGAGGGGAGGGGGGTGCGTGCAGGAGAGGGCTTATGTGTGGGAACCAGTCTGGAGGGGGAGGTGGGGCGTGCAGGAGAGCGCCCTGCTGGAGCCACAAGAGACCTTTCTCAGCTGCTGTTGCCAGATGGATGCCTCTGCTCTGCAAACCAGCCGCCTCTGCCGAGATCTCCTCCCTTCCAAAGGGGCTGGAGCAGCTGACTGCAGCCCGCCTTTCGCAGCCGTACCCGGGTGGGGTGGCTTCTAGACTTGCTGCGCTCGGGACAGCCATACCTCAACAGCCGCGCTGTGGTCAGCCCTGGACACACTGGTGTTCCGGTACCAGCACACGTGCATGGTGGTGTTGGCCCGGTGCTGGCCGTGCCCCTCCAGGGAGCCTCGGGTGCTCTGTGCATCATCTTCTGACTCCTGCTCCAGAGAGATTTCATCGGAGGACCCTGGGGGAGCCAGCAGTGTTGGGGGATACTTCGCAGGGGCTCCTCCAGCCCTTGGGAAGGGGGCTCCCCCAGAACTCACTGTGGGGCCGAGTGTACAGGGCGCCTCCTGGCAGCATCGGGGACGGGCTGTCACTGCTCTTGGCTGCTTGGATTGCGCTGTTCAGGTCCAGCATCCACTTCTCCTTTTCCAGCCGAGAACTACAGGAGCAGGGCAAGCCTCTGCTGGGTGCTCTCTCCAGCAGGGGGGCCAGCCCAGCCTGTGAGGCCAGCCATCCTGTGTCCCCTGAGCTGGGAGGGCAGGGAAGAGGCCTTGCCCTGGTTCACAGTTTAAGTGGACACTTCTGACAGGAAGTGAGTGGCCAGGACAGACGCCTCTGAACACCAGGGACACTCAGGCTGCTCCTGAGCTGCGGCCCAGCCTGGCTCAAGCATGGGCTGCTATGGCTGCCCTGCGGGGCTTCTACCACTGGCCACTGGCTTTCCCCTTCACTGAGGGTCGGACCAGCTGCTGCCTTGTGAGGCCCCAACATGGAGCCTGCTTGCTGGCTGTCTCCTTTGGGTGCAGGAGCAGCTCAGCAACACCATGGCCAGTCTGCAGAACATTCCAGAGAATAAAAAGCACCCTGCCCCACAAGGGAGATTGTGTTCCTTCGGGAGCAGAGCTGAGTCCCAGGAGGCTCCGGGGTACCCTCAACTCAGGGCACTCAGAATCATGACAGGGAAGCCCATGCACCTGGGCCTCAGTGCTGCTTGGGTGGCGACGCTGACGGTCGGTCTTACCTGGCTGCCACCACGATGGTTTTCTGCGCTGCATAAATGGTGAAACAGTGCGGAGCAGACCATTCGTTCTCGCTTTCTTCTACCTGTGGGAAGAGGGGGCTAGGAAGGTGCTGATTGGGCCCAAACTTGAGTGGGACACAGGTGACTGCCAGCAACACTGGGCACAGCCAACTTGGAAGTCCTGTGCTGTCCAAGTCTACGCCACTATAAGGAAGGTGGTGGGAGGCACACGGTGTCCCCACGCCATGGCGGCTCATCATGGATGAGCTCTGGGCCAGAGGGCACCAAGTACTCACCGGGGGGTCCAGCACTATGAGCTGAAAATCAAAGGAGAAAAGGTTAAGGGTTTTCATGACTAGAAAGGGAGCTGGACGATTCACTTATAAGCCTGGCACCAAAACCTAATGATGTTAGATGCAACAGAAAGCCAATACAGAACCACCTCAGGTGGAAGTGATTTGATGCGACAAGTCCAGTTATTGCTGAATCAAACCTAAGAGCATGCACATGTCGTCCCAGGACCAAGTGAGTCTGTTCTAGGAACACAAGGATGTGCATTGTTTAGCTGATTTATAGAACTCATCAGAAGTCAAGAGGAGCCAAGTGTGGTGGCGCACGCTTGTAATCCCAGTACTTGGGAGGCTGAGACCAGAGGATACGGATTTGTGGCCAGCCTCAGCTACTTAGGCTCTCTGCAACTTAGTGAGACCTTGTTTCAAAATAAAGAATAAAATATAGGACTGGGGGTGTAGCTTGGAGTTAGAATGCCCCTGAGTTTAATCCCTAGCACTGCAAAAAAAAAAAAGTCAAAAAGAAAATTTCTCTACTTGTGATGTTGATGCTGGGGATTGAACTCAGGTGCATTCTACTTCTGAGCTACACTTCAGCCTTTTATCTGGAAATAGGGTCTCCCAACATTGCTGAGGCTGGCTTCAAGCCTGCAATCCTCCTGTCTCAGTTTCCCAAGTGCTGGGATTACAGCTGTGTGCCACCATGCCCAGCAGAATTTCTTTTGTTTCTGACAGTACTTCTCAAGAAACAGAAGGAAACCACACTAACACTGTCTTTCCCAAGCCAAGAGCATGCAATCATGGAACGAGGCACACATGGTTCCTAGGACCAGCTAGTACAGACAATCCACACCACAGCAGCCCCTCTGCACAGGTCCTGAGGACACCAACCACTGAGCTTCACACTGGGCAGAAAAGATCAAATCAACACGCCCAGCAGCCGTTAGAATGGGGTCTCCATGTCAGTCTTCCTTGAGTTCATGTGTAAAACAATGATTTCAGTTGAAATCCCAGGTGTTTGGGGAACGACTTTGTCCACATGACTCCAGTTTACTTGGAAGAGTTAAATGCTTGAGAGTAGCCTAGAATGCTTTTTTTTTGGGGGGGGGGTACTGGAGAGATTGACCCAGGGTGTTCTACTTTTGAGCTACATGCCCAGCCTTTAATTTTTTTTTTTTTTTTTTTTTTTTTGCAGCTGGGCATGGTGACACATGCTTGTAATCCCAGTATTTGGGAAGCTAAGACAAGTGGATCGTAGGCTCGAGGCCAGCCTCAGCTACTTAATGAGGCTCTCTGAAACTTAGTGAGACCCTGTTTCAAAATAAAGAATAAACACCAGGGCTGGAGGTATGGCTCAGATGTAGAATGCCCCTGGGTTCAATCCCCAGTACTGCCAAAAAAAAAAGGGGGGGGGGAGGAAGGGGTGGATCAAAACAGGGTTTCACTAGGTTGCTGAAAGTCTTGCTAAGGCTAATCTTGGAACCTGTGATCCTATCTCCAAAGTACTGGAATTACAGGCATGTGCCATCAAGCCCTGCTCAAAAACACCTTTAAAAGGACAAGAGCCGGGCGTGGTAACGCACACTTGTAATCCCAGCATTTGGGAGGCTGAGACCGGAGGATCCGAGTTTTTGGCCAGCCTCAGCTACCTAGTGAGTCATTCTGCAATTTAGTAAAACCCTGTTTCAAAATAAAGAATAAAAGCTGGGCATGGTGGCGCACGCTTGCTTGTAATCCCAGCATTCGGGAGGCTGAGACCAGAGGATCTGGGTTTGCGGCCAGCCTCAGCTACCTAGTGAGGCACTC
>PVLC010031257.1:0-18894 GCA_004027655.1 Graphiurus murinus
CTGGAGCACTGAGGAAGGGCGGGTGCTCAGCTCAGGGAGCTGATAGACACCGGCATGTAGCTGTCTGGGGCCATCGGCATGGCATCGGGGCAGCTTGGCTAGTGGCGGTGGGAAGGCTGGAGGTGCTGGGAAGTGGGCGTGGCCAGTGGCCTCTGCTTGGGGAGTCTCCACCTCCACCTCCACCTCCGTGTGCAACACTGTCCTGCTTGGGGTCTGCGACACTCACTTCCTGTGTCTCTCTCCTAGATCCTGCCCGGTCTGTACATCGGCAACTTCAAAGGTGAGTTCTCTCTCGTTTTAATTATTGTGGTAAAATTTATTTAACCCGAGATTTACCATCGTAACCGTTTTAAGTATGCCGGTTGGTCGGTGGGTCGGTGGCATTTGGGAATTCGGTGGCTGGGTAGCTATCACCGAAAATCCATCTCTAAAACTTTAACCTTTCTCCAGATTGAAAACTGGCACCCATGAAGCACTAATTCTCTATTCCCCTTCCCCAACCCCTGTCATTGCGAGTCATCCAGAGTAGTTTCCCTTGTGTAATTGTCTTATTTCGCTGAGCCGAGTGTTCTGTCTAGTTCACGCACGTGGTGGCATGTGTCTGAATTTCCTTCTTTTTTATTTTATTTTTATTTTTATTTATTTATTTATTTTTGCAGTACTGGGGATTGAACTTAGGGGCATTCTACCTCCGAACTATACCCCCAACCCTATTTTTTATTCTTTATTTTTGAAACCAGGTCTCACTAAGTTGAGGAGTGCCTCACTAGGTAGCTGAGGCAGGCCGCGAACCCGGATCCTCTGGTCTCAGCCTCCCAAATGCTGGGATTACAAGCGTGCGCCACCACGTCCGGCTTTGAATTTCCTTCTTTTTTAAAGACAGAATAATACTCCGTTATATGACTAGACCCCGCTTTTGTTTTCCTCTCAACTGTTCATGGACACTTGGGCTGCTTTCGCACAAAGCAAGTTCACCTTATAAAAGATTGGCTTTAGACTTCTCACTCGTGATTGACAGACAGGAGTAGACTTAGTCTCCCCACACCTGCTGTGGAAGTAACGGTTGTTCAAGCCCATGCCCGACCCCTGACTGAGCCGCCTGAGGCTGCTCAGGCTCCAACTTGACCTTGGGGCCTTCCCTTCCACTCCCCACCCTTGCTGGAATACAGTAATGCAACCAGCAGACGGTGAGCCACAGGCACGTTTAGCGGCCTCAACATTCATTTATATCCTTTGCCACTTTTGTTTTCTAACTGTTGATAATACATTTTCAGAAGCCTATTCTTTGTGTTTTTTAAATCATCCAGGAAACACGAGTGGCAATTTCGCCTCCGGCAGATGATTCTCACCGGTGTTGACTTTTCACACATGTGTTTACTGATTGGCAGCAGCCAGCTTTTGGCTTTTTTACTCTTCACTCATCCCCAGAACAAGGCGGATGGTGCTCACAGAGCTTGTGTGTCCGGGGAAGACCCTGAGCCTCCTGCCCAGCGACATCCTGAGCTTGTATAAGTGAACACACTGGTTTCTTAGCAGTGAGATGGGGTGCTCTTAACAGGATGGACACACCTAGGAAACTTGCAACAAGCCCTCACCTGCGTGGGGCTGGAAGGGGCCAGAGCTCATCCTACGAGTCTAATTCCTCCTCCTTCCTCCAGCAAGCCAGAACAGGAGCCGGGTCAGAGCTGCTCAGACTATTTTCTGGCTGGTCCTTGAATTTGTGAGTTTAGGTTCAGGCTGATGGCACACACCATCTTTACAATTTCCCTGCATTGGGTTTATTTCCCTGCCTTCCACCCCATGGAGGCTCCCCGTGCCGCTAATTGGCCTCCAAGAGAATTGAGCAAAGGGAGCTGACAGCTGCTAATTGCTGCTCGAACATGTTCAAAAATACTCCCGAGTTCCTAAATTAGTAGACGCGGTAGTTCTGAAAAAGCACTTCGTGGTCGGCAGGCTGATGACTGCTGGGATGCAGTAACTGAGCAAATATCTTCAGAGAGTTGTTTAGTGAGTGATTATTGGCTTCATCTGTGGGGGTGTCTTCAGGTTTGAGAGCAGAGTTTAGGAGGAGTTCTTAGCCGTAGATTTGATTGGTGAGTATATTTGCAAATGAAAATCTTTGCTCAACATTAACCCAGTTCAGTACCTCTGTGACAGTATATGAGAGTTCTAGCCTGACTCATAGAAAGCTACCTTTTTTTAGAAGGACATGCCTGGGCCGCATTAAGATGACATTTGAAACTCATACTAAAATCTGTATCCGCCTTCTAAATGTTCAATGACACAGGAGTCCTTCACTGTTCACGGAGTCCTGCCTTATGGCCTCACCTGTCAGAGCAGCCCGAGACCTGCTCCTGTCCAGATGATTGATGGTGTGTTCTTGCCTTTAGTTATCCTGATGTTCATGTTGTGTTCCCTCTCTAACTCACCAAACACTTATTAGGACCAACTACACACCCCCGGCATCCTGGAAGGGCCCATTGGCCACGTCACAATATGATGGAGAAAGCAGAGTACCTACTGCAGAAAGGGCCAAGTGTGGGCTTTGGCTTTGCTTTATACCAGGCTGCTCTCAGGAGAACTAATTCACTTCCGCAAATCAGAGTTAATTCCTTCCGTGGGCGGTGCCCTCATGACCTGGTTACTTTCTACTAAGCCCCGCCTCTTAAAGGTTCTACCACCTCGACCCCGCCAAACTGGAGACCAAGCTTCTGGAACATGAACCCTTGGAGGATAAACTACATCGAACCCTTAGCAGGCGATGACCGTGACCACCTGTCTACCACCTGCAGGGGCTGTTCCAAGCGTTTTCCTATCCTTTAGTCCTTAGAACAGGCTTTTTGAGATGGGCACTTTTGCCATTGTTCTCAATTTACAGGCGAGAAAAGTAAGACACAGAAAAAGGTGTCAAAGACAACCATGGCTAATGTCCCTCTAGATTTTTTTTTTTCCATATGACTCCTAACCTGGAAACTTCCTGTTGGTTTTATTTAGATGGGCATGTTGGAGGCTTAGAAATAGCATCAACACACCACGTTGGGAGAAAGGCTGTGAGATCAAAGGTCACTTGCTCTGGACCCAGGGACTCAGTGTGTAGGATACCCATGGCTTTCTGGGGCTGTTTTTATAATTTTTTTTTTTTTTTTTTTTTGGTGATACTGGGGATTGAACCCAGGAGCATTTTACCTCTGAGCTACACCCCCAGTCCTGTCTCAATCTAGGCCTGGCCCTGCTTTTAATATCAGAGTTAAGAAATATCTGGCAGGTTCCTCTGTCTTCTATAATAAGAGGTCTTTCGTATTCACATTTAAAAAAAAATATTGTAAACATCTTTATTGTTATGTGTCGTGTGTAAAAGACTGACCTAGGGATCTTTGGCTTACACAGGATGACTATAAAACAGCCTTATAAAATCATTTCCTTTGAGCAGCGGCCATCGTAGTTTTAATGTTGATTAATCCAAGTACATTTCAAGTTTAACACTTTGGGTCAAAAGATGTGCCAATCAGAAGAAAATCCAAACAAAATGCATCAAAGCAGGAGTGCTAAATTCTTCAATTCTAGATTATTCTGGATAGAGTCGATGACGATGTTTGCAGAAAGAAATCTGCCAAGTCACGTGACGATGTTTCCTGCCTAGACATTAGGGGTAATTAACCTGCAGAGAATATTAAACCTCCCATCCCCTTTCTTCGATGACAGATGCCAGAGATGCAGAGCAGTTGAGCAAGAACAAGGTGACACACATTCTGTCTGTCCACGATAGCGCCAGGCCCCTGCTGGAGGTAAGAGAGAGCCGCGGTGTGTGAGTGTGCGTGTATGTTCATTTGTATCCGGTAGGAGTGCAAAGGACATTAATGAAGGCAATCATATTCTCTCTGACACCAGTGTGCTGTCTTGTGATCAAGATTTCTGGGTATGCCCTGTCCGTGGCCTGGTGGAAGGGAATATTCTTTTTCTGATTGATTTACTGTTGTATTGCTAGCATGGTTTTCTTGACTAAATGCCAAAGAATAAGCTGATACTCTCCCTCTGGAGCTTACTTACGAACATTAAAACTCTGTTTTCAAAACTGGGAATGTAACTCATTGGTAGTACAGTTGCCTTCCGTATCTGAAGCCCTGGGTTCAATCCCCAGGACTGCAGAAAAAAGGCAAATAAACAAAGTAAAGCCTATTGTTATTCTTCTAAGCTTTTTTTTTTTCTGATTTTGGAATTCAAGCTGATCATTTCCTGAATTCTCCCCCCCACCCCCCGTCCCCCTTATAAGCTTGAATATCTACCATTTGAATTGAGGAGTAAAGACAGGCAGAAGAATTGTGCCTGGTAATTTTCCAGGGCTGCTCGGGGATAGAGATTGTCAGTGTAGAAGCTGCTGTTGTATTTTAGTATTTTGGGGGTAAACAGGGTGTGTCTGCTTAGTGTACACTAATTCCAGAAACCTCTTCAATTTTACCCCGATGGACGGTTTGAGCCGTTGGCCAGGAGTAAAATCTATTTTTGCTTATTAACCTTGACACAGCCCAAGTTACCTCTTTTTAGAAAATATTGCATGTGTGGTTGTGATGTGTGTTTTTCTAGTTTAGGGTGGGGTGTTGGAAAGGGAGGGGTGCCCTATTCTGAAAGAAATGATCCTGGTTCAAGCTGTTTTTACTGAAATTCATATTATGCAAGAGTAGGTAGTGAATTTTTATTTTAAATTTATCTAGCCATTAAGGCTGATAGATTTTGGTCAGCACATAACAGGCAAAAGCAAATGAAGATGTAGAGTAGTAAATTGTTCTATTAAACATCAGAGAATCCTAGGTGGTGGACAGACCTCATCGTAGCCTTCCAGACCTGGGAACTCACAACTCCTTCTGTTGTTTTAGCTCCTAGTTTTTTTTTGTTTGTTTGTGTAAGGTGCTTGAATTTGGCTGGCAGCATGGTTTTTATCAGAAGCCACAACACTTTGTTTAGCCTGACAGTTCCTTTGAAAACAGTGACTCCGTTTTTTAATCTATTAGTAATAGTTTGTATTGAAAACATAGCGAAGCTCTGGCCAAGTTAAACTGCAACCCGGTCATGTTTGACTTCCTCTTCAATCACAAGAGGAGGCCTGAGGTTTCCTCTATTTTAATAGACTTCATAGACGTTCTTCCCACCCTCGCCCACCAGGCCTGCCTCGCTGCTTCATACTCCGCGGAACACAACTCAACGCGAACGCGGCCCTTAAATCTTTTCACATTGCAACTTCTGTGTAGATACGAGATCTCAGAGAGTTAGAAATGAGTCAGCCCCAGCCCTTATCTGTCTTGCCTCCACTTTCTAGACACAGAAATCATGGCTGGCAAGTAAAACAGGTGGGGGCTTAATCTAGAGCCCGAGGATAAAGAGACTACTGTTTGCAAAAATCAACAACAACAACAACAACAACAAAACTATCTCAGAGCTGTGGGCAAAGTGGGTTCCCTCATCCACAATATCTGCCATCATTTTTTTTTTATTCCCTGTATATCTTGTTTACAAGGAGAATTTCTGCTTTGGAAAAGAAAGAAGAGGGTAGGGAAAGAGAGAGGCAGGGACAGAGACAGAGAAGAAGGGAGGGAAGGAGAAAGGAAGGGAAATTATGCCCCCCTTTCAAAATTTGGGAACATCTTATTGTTTCCATTGGGCGCTGTTGTTACTTCAGCCTGATAATAAATACTTCCATGTGATTTTATACTTATTAAAGATTATACTGTGGTTTTACAGTAGAATGCAGTTTAGTATTGCCCATTTTATTTTCTTCATTTTTAATTTCACAAGTAATTCATGACTATATACTTACTTAAAAAAATCAAAACGATTGACTTTCTCTCAGCACACGTGGGGAAACTGAGGAACCAAACGTTACTGGAGCCCATGTGATGTGATGTGATGTGATGTGACGTGACGTGACGTGATGTGACATGACGTGATGTGACGTGATGTGACGTGACGTGACGTGACGTGACGTGACGTGGCCACATTCGTGAAGTTGCCGAGTTCCAAGGTTTCTGAGCTTTGTTGAGCAGTCTTCTGTCTAAAATTTCAAATTCACTTCCGGAGGCCGCGATCTCGCCCCGCCTGAATATGAGTCTGGGAAGTTATTTGTTTCAAGTGGGTAGGAAACTAACCGCGGCATTTCATTCTTCTGACTCTCCATGCTATGCTGACCCTGGTCCTTAGAAGCAACACAACTTTTTTTTTTTTCTTTAGTCCAGCAGTTCCTTTGAAATTAGTTGCTCCACAGGTCAGGGATGAAGGTGAGAAGGGGGGTGGTATGCAGGATTAGAGGGGCGAGCTGACCCTCCAACTGGGGAGGGGTCCTAATCAGGGACGGAGGAAGGAGGAATGGGAGAGGAAGGAGCTGGGTGGGACTCCTTCGTTTTCTGAGATCTTCAGAATCAGCACACTTATGGAGTGGCTCCTGACTTACTCTGTCCCACCTCCACCTTTTGCACGTGGGCCGGGGTACCCCTTGTCAAGGTCTGGACAGGAAGTGGGCTCTGTCTAAAATTGAAGGGCGTTATTCCTGCTACATCTGTACAGGCATCTAGGAGCCCTGCTGCCAGGAAGCCATGTATGTGACCCATGTCTTCCTTGGGTCATGTCCAGCGATCATGCTCAACGGGTTTTGAAGCATTAGGAGGCTTAGCGTCCATTTTCAAGGGCTTTTAGAATCTTCAGGTCTGTTTTTATTTTGAGGGAGGCTAGCAAGAGAGGGTAGTCATATTGTTGAAGGTGCTTTCTAGAAATTGAGGCCACAGATCAGTTTTGAATATTCTCAAAGGATAAGCTTTTGGACAGTAAGACTAGGGTATGATGCTTTGGGGGAAAATAAGTTTAGGAAATTTAACACACCATAGACCCCTCTGAAAATCTCAGAGTTATGTTGACAGAATAAAGGTTTGACACTTTTGCAGTGCAGACATGTATTTACATTGAGTCTCTCTCTCAGGGGTCCAGGATGTATGTGTGCGTGCTTATATGACAGACCACCTACTGAGATCCCATGGGAGTACAATCTGTGAACTACAGGTCATGGGGATCAGGACAGGGTGGTCCCTGGCAAAGGGCCTGCTACCCCTTGGAGTCTCGGTGAGCCTGTGGGTGGCACTTGTCCTGAAGGGTACCATGCATCTGCCAAGCTACAGCAGCCAGAGTGGAGGGCCTAGTTGCCTGCTGAGGCCGCCTGGCACAGGGGTTACCTCTCTATATTGTTCTATTTGTATCGTTGTGAGAACCTGCTATAGATAGAACGGAAGATTGCACTATTTGTACCTTTTACACATCTCTCTGCCTGTCATGCTCTGTCACCTGTCCCAATTCCTGTCCAATGACAATGCTAATAAAGTGCACCCACCAGGAAAGGTCTGATGAAGACCTTTGGAGTCATCAGGCATTTCTTGATTTTACTTAGGAAAGAAATAAGGAACTTGTGACATAGTTGATTTTTAGTTATATTGGCAAAGCTGGCCCTAGTATTTGGATAATTTGATGGGAGTTTCCCAAAATAGCATTTTCAGGGTCTTGTATTCTTCCTAGATTGCCCAACTGAAGGAATAGCATGGAAGGAACCACTCTCATGCCTCTGCAATGTCTGGGCCATCCCTCTGGGGGCCAAGAGGAGCCCCAGGTGGTCTCCACTGCACTGGATGATATAAGATTGTTTATCCTCCTGACTATGAGATGAGGTGGAAAGCTCAGAGAAAGAGGCCTGAGACTCCAACTGTTGTCTTTTCAGAAGAGAATCCAAGGAACAGACCTGGATTGAAGATTCTTAGCAATATCACAAAAGCTTGTGAACCTACAGGCTCACCAGAGTCAGCCCTAAACTCAGATCTGAGATTCTGAAGATGTCTGGCTCTATTTCCTTGCCTACTGCCTTTCATCTGAGATCGAAATCCCACTCAAACAGGGTCTTGGGGACCATCTAGTTCCACTCCCATCATTGTGTGGACAAAAAGCCTGAAGTTGAGAAATGCGAAGGGACTTAGCAGGCCCCCACAACTGGTCCAGCCTGATAGGAAGCCAGGTCTTCTCTCCCAGGCTAGAGATTTTCCCAGCATGCCCCCCTGCCGTGGTCCTGTCCTAGCGTGGCTGATGCATCTGATAGCAGTATTAGTAGATATTGCCAGATCAGCTTTGGGTTGAACCTTTTGTACTTTTACTAGAGTACATGAAAGTGGCTGTTTCCTGATATTGCTAGTACAGGACTTTGTTCTTCTTTCTTCTTAGTTAGCAAGAGTTTTGTTTGGTTTTATTATTATAAATGCCCTCTTTGATGTTCTTCTTCCTTTCCGAGACAGCTCTTGTATTTGAAGGTAGGGGGTTAACGACTAATTCTTCTCTTAAGTTCCTCCTATGTGCTGGAGATAACAGAAGTGAATCCATCCCAGTATCTGCCCTGGCAGAGTCCTTGGGATATAGATAAGACATGTATTCTAGCAATTTTATGAATATTCATGATCACCACCGTCTCAGTGAAAGAATTGTAGCTCAAGGCAAGGCATCAAATCCAATGTTGAGAAGAAGTGCAGAGAGTGAGGTCCCTCTTCCTCCCTTGAATTTGAAGGTGTTTGCAGTGAGCGTGCACTGGACTGGGTCTTTGGTGATGACTAGGAATTCAGAAATCTGGTTCATGATGTTATAGCCAGGAGAAGGCTGGTAGAGAGAGAGCCAAGATGTGACTTCCTTTGGGTTGCCCAGACTCCACACCACAATCTCATTTCTCCTCCAAGAATTGCAAGCTCAGCAGGGCCGATGGCATTCCCTGGGTGTCACATCACCAGCTAACGAGTGGCATCCCCGGGGCTGGAACTGGAGGTGTTCTCCCTACAAAGGCAAAGGTCCTCCTGCCCATCACACAGCCCTTTGCGACCATACTTTGGTATCAAAACTTTGAAGCACATGATATCAGTGCATTATGGGGAAAAAAAATCATTAATCTCAAATACAAAGTAAGCCCAGACCTGTAATTGTAGTGTTCATGGGTATAACAGTTTCCTCAGCCTTTTCTCATGCTTAGCATAAGGGTCTGGAAACTGCATTTGCTCAGAAGTCTTCCATTATTATTATTTTTTTTGGGGGGGGATATAAGTGTGTATCTTCGGCATCATTGATAGTTGCACCTTTGAGTGGGGGCAAGAACCCCTATCTCAGCGAGGGTAATTTTTAAAATCTGAAACCCAATATTGTTTGTAGGTGCTGAGGAAGTGATATTGGGCAATGAAAGGTTTCTCCCTTCCCTCGAAAAAAGAAACAGAACTCTGTCTTTCTAATGTAAAAAATTTCAGAGTGTGTCTGTTTCATCTTTCATTCTGTGTATTTAACCAAAGCACCTGCAGGAAACAAAACTATTTTTCACTATTAACAGAAACGCTTTTCAAAGTAGTCTCATGCCTTCCTGCGGCTGACAACGCAAAGTGTTTTAATTTTGAAATTATGCATTGTGTAGATTCAGTAGAGAAAATGTCAATTTCCTCACACGGATGTAAACCAGGGTATTATATGTATACCAGGTAGATTTTATGAGCTGGAATGCAGCTTGGGTATTTTCTACTTTAAATGTGTGTGTTTTTAAAAATATTTTGAATCATTTAAGTATGTATATGTGTTTTTAAATAGTAGGATGTTTTCATAGACAGATGCGTTTTCTTGATGATTCTGCTTTATATTTTCTTTAACACTAAAGACACTGTTTTGAGGTGTTTGTGCCCAGAATTTGAATTTGTGTGTCTCACTTGTAGTTGACTACTTGAGGTTTTGATGCGCACAGTATAGACATATAGGTCAATATGTCTTCACTTACCTGTTTATTTATAAGGAAACTCTCACCATGATGAGATGCTAGTGTGCTTGGGTAGTCTTGTGCTTTTAGCCTGGGTCGATGCCCAGTGGCTGAGCGGACCTGAGACTGAGGGACCCCTACAGGGACCTTGGTCCCCCTGCCGTGTATCTCTCTGGTGACCCTCCCTATTGCTGTGAAGCAAAAAGATTTGTTGGCTTCCCAAATATAAAGCAAACCAGAACCAAGATGGTAAGTGGTATTTATAGTTTAAGAAAGCAGACTTCTAGCCCTTCTTCTTTCCTCCCACCCTCTCTGTTTCTAAACTTTTGATTATTGTGTATTGATTGAACATATTGGTGGGGTTCAGTGTGGTATTTCAATACATAAGTACCGTTTGTGCAGATCAAATCCAGTCTTCCTTTCTCCATCCACCCCCTCCCCCTTCTCTACCTCTCATAATCAGAATTCTACATTCAGGTCGTTCGGTTGGATTTTTTTTTTTTTTTAACTTCCACATATGAGAGAACATGAAGTACCCATCTTTGTATGTCTGTCTTCCTTTCCCTCAAAAACTCAGCCCCAGCTCTTCCTCCCCTAAAAGTGATACTTCAGTGCCCAGCAGCCTTTCTGAGTCATGAATTATATACACTCTGTGAAAGCCACGTAACCTCTGTGTGACGATCCAAGTCTTCCTGCCCATGTGTGCTGGTCCCCTGAGCTGTTCTGCAAGCCCGCGGCAGGTGGGTGCCACCCTGGGAGTTCTTTAATCCCTGAAGCTTTCGATTTGGTTCCAGCACCTGGGGCTCCTTCTGTGAGTGCTTGCTAATGAAGGGAGAGCCGGTGTGCATTTTGGCTCTATTCCAAAGCGAGAGGTCATCATGTATTTGGTGACATGTGGCTCCCCGGAGGTGTGTCCAGAATGATTTATCAATCATGAGTAATTCGGGAAGCCAGAGGGTCTGTGAATGTGTTGCATTCTTCTTACATCAGGGCTGATTGTGCATTTCCTCATTTGTCAGGAAGCATTGGCGTATGTGGAAGTCAGGTTTTACAGAGCTGCTGTGGCCTCTAGCGCAGAACGATCATTGACTAGTTATCATAACCTAGCATCCCCTGCGAAGTTTCTGGGATTCTGATCAGTCCTGAAAGGGCCCCTCAGCTGCCATGGGTTGGCATCAGACCTTGATCCTACAAGGAGGACCGTGCACCTGAGATGCTCACGATGAATAATCAATGAAAGGAGGATTTACCTTCCTCAAGGCCCCGTGTCTGTAGAGGCTTGGGGGACAGAGATGGCAGAGACACTGTCTCAGACTTCATGGATCTCATAGTCAAGTCACCAGAAGCCGAGAGAACATTCTGGGCATGGAGCTTCATGTTCTGGCCTGTAAAGGGAGAGTCCACGGCCAGTGGTCCTCCTCTGGTGGCCACTCACACTCATGAGGTGTCACCTCCCCATCTAGTGACCCCATTGGTCCTTAGCACTCAGGACCCAGAGCTCTTCCTGCCCAAGTTATGGAAGCCATAGGTCATTTTTCTCCTGGATAATGCCCCAAAGCCTATATATATATATGTTTTAATTGGTGTATTGTAATCATACATCTTTGTTAGGTACAAGCTGGTAAAAGCATACATGCACACACTTCTCATTTAACCCTTCCCCAATTCCCGCCCCACTCCCTCGCCCTCCCTCCTTCTCAAGTTCAGTTTAGTGGTTGACTTTGATGTTTGTGAAAGTACATCATGTGCATTGGGGTGTTTCCCTCCTCCCTTCCCCATCACCTTCAGTTAAGTCACCTTCTTTGCTCATCTAAGGTCTCTCCTTCTTCATCTGGAGTCCCTCTTATGACCCATTTTCTCCCTAGCTTCTGCACATTAGGGAGAGCATACAATTTTTTACTTTTTATTACTAATTTTACTTAGCACAATGTTTTCCAGTTCCATCCATTTCCCTGCAAATGACATGATTTTGTTCTTCTTTACTGCTGAGTGAAATTCCTTTGTGTACATATCCCATAGATTTGTAATCCATGCATCTGTTGACGGACATCTTGGCTGGTTCTATAGTTTGGCAATTGTGAATTGCGCGGCTAAGCCTGTATGTTTCATACACACAGAAGAGTACAGATGTTCAGGTGTATAGAAGTTCATGGAAACTCTGTTGATAATGGCCAAGAAAATTGGAGCCAACTCATCTGTTCTGCAGAAGGAGAGTGGTCAATTATGTTTCGTCCATATTTAAAAATACTTGATAGCAATTCAAAAAGAAGAGGATCATTTCCATGTGTTCAAAGGGGAGTGTTCATTAAGAAATAGAAGCAAGTTGTAGCATAATGCTCACAATATGATCTTATTTATGTCAATTTTTTTTTGGTACTGGGGATCGAACCCAGGGGTCTTTTACATCTATACACTTCTCCACACTACACCCCTGGCCCTTTTTTATTTTTGTTTTCAGACAGGGTTTCACTAGATTGCTAAGAATCTTGCTAAATTGCTAAGGCTGGTTTCAAACCTGCCATCCTCCTGTCTCAACTTCCCAAGTACTGGGATTATAGCACCAGCACACTTGGCTTATTTTTATAAAACTTAAAATCAAAGCTGCATTCCTGGATCTGCCTACATTCGAATGTAAGTGCACAGGTGAAGGTTTGAAAGAATCATACCAGACTCCTAAGAATGGTTATTCTCTGGGGGAGAGAATAGGATAGGAAGGATGATTTGCAGTGTTTTCTCTATGTTTTTTTTTTTTCATTCCTTGAATCCATTTGCTAAATGTGAGTATTTCCTTGAGTGGAGTGTGGCAGGTGGTCGGGCCATGCTCTGTCTGGATATTGACAGGTATGGCAGGTGAGCGTTCAGGCTGGGCGGGAAGGGATGCTACATCTGATATCAGTGAATCCCATGAATTCGTGTGTGTTGTGTGACATCAGTTATGCTACGTCCTTGTGGTCCAGGGTGAAGAGGTACAAAACAAGCATGTCCTCCACTTCACTTACATCTTCTTCACCATCAAAGGGAGAAGACAGCCCAAGACACACATCCTGATATTTTCAACCGCTATTTGACCAATTGGATGTAAAGATGAATTTATGCCCCCCCCCCCCTTTTTTATTTTTGATTCACAGATTCCCCTAGTGATGGCAGCTTGCAGCAGGAGGCGAGACTTTTCTCTTTGGATTGGCCATTGGTTCCTCCTGTGTGGGCAATTTTGGTTACATCACTGCAGAAACACCAGGCTATAAAGTGGCTGGTGAAGTCCAGGAGCTTTGAAAACAAGTCATGGTTTGGCCTGGAATGGTTTTCAGTTTGATAGCTGCTTCCAGCAAACCTCAGTTGTTTTCACTTCTCTAGGAACAGCTCTTTGATGCTGCCTGAGAATCCGCAGTACCTACTCTACCAAAGGCTTGTAGTGGCTCTCATGTGTCAAGGCAAATTTGTTTGAAGCCAACCCCAGACTTAAATAGATATGACTCAAATAGAAATGATGATGGTGGGTATCGAAAACTGTCTAGTAATTGCTCTTTCTCGAATCAAGCTCTAAGTTTCTTGTGTGTGGGCAGCCAAGTACCTGAGAGGGTGGTTGCATATGCCCCGTGGCCCTCCTGCCACCAACTCACTTGCAAATGGAGCTCTCAGAGGAAGATTGCAGCATGCATGGATTCGAAGGACGTGAACTCTTCTGGTACTGAATTGATTCTAGGGAGGCAACTATATAATCAAATCTCTAAATGAAAGGACTCTGCATTTCCCTTCCTCTGCCCTGGCTTCCTAGAGGCACCTTGTACTTTATCCGTGGACTCTCTCTTGAGTGCTCATACTGTCCAGCCTCTTCACATAACTGAAGACTTTTTTGGAACGCACTTCCTAGATTTTTTTTTTTCTTCAAGTCAAATTCTACTTTCTGAAATATTCCCCACTAAGCCCCCTTCTTGTTTCTGTTCTCCTGACTCCTGAAGTGATCATGTCCTAGGTAGGTGCTGCTGGGGACTGACTTCTCAGAGGGGATTTGCCTGGTTTGCATCCTTCTTAGTCCTCAGTAGGGAATATGCGAGTGGCAAGATCTGCCGGGAAAGGCTGACAAGGGAGAACTGCAGATTCGAGGCCAGTGTGAGGAAACTTAGGGACACCTTGTTTCAAATACAAAAAAAAACAAAAACAAAAACCAGAATAGAGCTGGGAGTGTAGCTCAGAGGTAAAATTCCCCTGAGTTCTACCCCTAGTAACACACACACACACACACACACACACACACACACACACACACTCACACACACTGAAGAAGAAAAATAAAGACCTGCCAGGACCTCTAAGTCAAGAGGTCTCTTGGGAGAAGCACATGGTCTCCTCTGTTCTGACTAGAGTGTGGAGTGTATTGACACAACCACAACAAGATTGCATGTCGGTGCTGAAATGGTGGTAAGGGCTCTGCTAGTCTACATAGGTCTGCATGCCCACGGGTTGAGAACTCTGGGGAAGACACTAAAGAGAGGGGTGTTAGCTGGGAATGGTGGCATTTGCCTGTAATCCCAGTACTTGGGAGACTGAGACAGGAGGATCACAGGTTCAAGGCCAGCCTCAGCAACTTAGTGAGACCCTGTTTTAAAACAAAAAGTAAAAAGGTGAGCGTAGCTCAAAGATGACTCTGGGTTCCCCAGCATCAAAAAAAAAAAAAAAAAAAAAAAAAAATTCAGGGGGGAGTGTTGAAACGGCCTCATAGGACTAGCATGGTTTGAACCAGTGGGGAGCGAGGGGGAGGGGAATATCTCTGTTTGGAGCAACCTTTGGGGGCTCCAGAAGAAGGAATGAGCCCCAGAGCCATAAGAGATGCCCCGGGAGTGATGGTCGACTGGAGAGGGTGATCTGGACAGTGGGGCAAGAGGGTGGGATCTTCCACTCTCCTTTCGGCTAAATTAGGAGTTATCCTTCAGATTAAATATTTGTTGAGCACCTACCTTGCAGAAAGGATTCAGGATGAACTATAAAGAGAAGAAGGGGCCCTGCGTTAAGGACAGACAGGTACGTAAGTCCTTACAATACCACAGAGTTGTAATTGCACGCCAGAGTTGCCCAGGGCGCCCGGGAACCAGTGACAACCAGCAAAGGTCTCACCAAAGAAGTGGGAATCGGATGTCGTCCTGGAGTAGGTAAGAGAGGTTTGCTGGCTCTGGTGAGGAGGAGAGACCACTGGAGCGATGTGGCATGTGAGCTGTGTAAAGAATGCCGCACGCGTAGTGACGCAGGTCATACGAAGGCCCGACCCGGGGAGCGTTCAGGTGAGGTGTTTCCCAGCTCTTCCAGACGGCTTGGTGCAGCAGGTCTGCAGGGTGGCAGGGCCGGAAAGGCAGGCTCAGAGCGGATTGGGAAGCTCTTGTTTGTCAAGCTGAGGAGTGCAAGCTTTATGGTGTGGGAAACAGAGATTTATTCACAGACCCGGGCGACACGTTTGCATTGTTTTTCCAGGATGTTGGCTTGGGAGTGGAGTGGCGTGGAGGGGATGGGGATCCCGGAGCCAGAGCAGGGTCAAAGGTCTCCGTGGGCACCACTGTGGTTTTCAGCCATAAGAAAAATGATTGAAATGTAGCAGAGGTTACTGAAGATTGGTTTAAGCAAATCAGCTGTTTTCAGGTGCTCTGAATAATGCATTGCCGGGCAGGCGGTGCAGGTGGGCCCACATCTGTCCACACCTGCAAGGGAAGTGCTCCAACCTTATTTAAAATTCTGAGAGTGAAGCAATAGTACCTCGTTGGTTTCATCACCTCGGTAGTATAAGCCAAGTGAGCAAGCTGTGTCTAATGTGCTTTCTGAAATACGCTCCCCTCTCTGTGGTCTGACCTCTTGGATTGTTCTGTCAACGTGTGTGTGTGTGTGTGTGTGTGTGTGTGTGTGTGTGTGTTGGGGGAAGGATGGCATCCAATCCTGGATTTGAGTTGAGAAATTATTTCTCTCCTTTCAGTTATCACCACAACTAGGGCATATGTCAGGTTTCAACCTTGATCACAGAGCAGGCCACCGTTAGCTCCCCCTGCCCTCCTCTCTGATGGGGAAGAAATGAGATGTGTGGTGTAAGTTCCAGCAAGCCGGATCGTGGGTGGCTGGCAGCGTTGAGCCAGAGCAAGGAAATAGCGGCGTCTGAAATCGAAGTTAGCACCTCTCCCTCTTGGCCCCAGATTTGTGCCCAGCTAAAGGCTCCTGGCCCCCTTGGAGAGTACTACAGCCACTTCCAGAGGGGAAGGACATGTGGGTGGGAAGTAGACAGCAGGCTGTCCCTTTGTCATCTTAGAACAACTGTAAAAAGACAGGCTGAGCCGGGCATGGTGGTGCATGCCTGTGATCCTGGTACTTGAGAGGCTGAGGCAGGAGGATTGCAAGTTTGAGGCCAGCCTCAGCAACTTTTTCAAGGCCTTTAGCAACTTAGTGAAACCTCGTTTCAAAATAAAATAGGGCTAGGGATGTAGCTCGGAAGTAGCATGTCCCTGGGTTCAATCCCCAGTACCAAAAAATAAATAAAAAGATAGGCTGCTCTGTCACTTTGTAATTCTGAGTGAGGCCTCTGGAGTGAACAGAAATGAGCCCAAACCTTGGCCTGAGATTCCAACTCTTAGAAACTTCTCCTAGGCAGAGTAGTTTATAGGTCATTCCAGGTTATACTAGCTTGGAAAGGAGGCAGAAATAGCCATGGGGGGCGGAATACAAACTGAATCTGCCTGCTGCCTGCATGAGATGCTTTGTCCAGGGACCAGCTCCCTAGTGCCCAAGTGGAAGGAGGTGCCAAGTCTCCTCTAAAGGGCTGTCAGTTTAAACTGCACTAGCCGTTTGTGTTACTATAGCTCTACAGTGTAATTTGAGATCCGGTATTGCTGGGCCTCCAGCATTGCTCTTATTGTTCAGAATTGCTTTGGCCAGTCTGGGTCTTTTGTTCTTCCATATGAATTTTAGGATTGTTTTCTAGTTCTGTGAAGAATATCATTGGTATTTTGATAGGGAATGCATTGAATCTGTAGATTGCTTTTGGTAATATGACCACTTGGACAAAGTTTATTCTGCCTGTCCAAGGACATGGAAAGTCTTCTTCTATTGTCTTCATCAATTCTTTTTCTTTGGTGTTCTATAGTTTACATTCTAGAGATGATTCGTTTTGTTTTGTTGTTTCCCTCCTTGGTTAGATTTATTCCTAGCACAATTTACAATAGTCAAATTATGGAACCAACCTAGGTGTCTGTCAACAGATGGATGGATAAAGAAAAGGTGGTGTGTACACACAATGGAGTTTTACCCAGTCCTAAAGAAGAACAAAAATCATGCCATTTCCAGGCAAGTGGATGGAACTGGAAAACATTATGCTAAGTGAGATCAGCCAGGCTCAGAAAATCAAGGGCCCCATGTTTTCCCTTATGTATAGAAGCTAGAGCGAACAAAAGGAAAGAGAAAGAATCTCATGAAAATTAGGAGAGACCAGTAGAGCAGCAGAAAGGAATCGGGGAGGTCCAGGGACCAAGAGATGCTACGCGCATATACAAATGTATCACTAAGAATGTCACTGCCATGCACAGTTACAATGTGCCAACACAAAATAAAAAAAACTGTATTAGCAAATGGCCCAACCTTATGTTCTAAATAATTCTTTAAGAGCCTTATAGCTAGCCAGGCATAGTGGCACATGCCTGTAATTCCAGTAATAGGGAGGCTGAGACAGGAGGATAAAGGGTTGAGGCCAGTTTCAGCATTGTAGGGGGACCTTCAGCAACCTAGCAGGGCCTTGCTTCAAAATGAAAAGGGCTGGGAGTGTAGCAGAGAGTAGAACGCCCCTGGGTTCAATCCCCAGCATGAGGAGGAGGAGGAGGGGAGGAGGAGGAGGAGGAGGAGGAGGAGGAGGAAGAGCCCTTGCCTCATAGCTAACAAAGTAGGAATAACATTTCCAAGTGTTGTGTTTTGCATTTTGTCTGTTTTTACTGCTCCTTTAAACGGAGGTTTCCTGCACGTGAGGTGGCCACCAGACTGAATGGCTTCCACTCATGGTCCTGAGGTCCCGCTGACCCCAGCCAGGGACCTGCGGCCTCCTCGGTGGCCGAGGCTCTCTCTGCCCTTGTGTTTCCCACATGAGCTCCGACCAAGGTGGCCTGAGGCTTCCTTCTGTGCTGCGGTGCAAGAGGATGCAGCTGTCAAAATAAAAATAGCCCGCCAGTCAGATTGCGCTCCGTGACAGGCGTGGGGGAGGGGGGGGCCGAGCGCTGCCCCTCCGGAGGAAGGCCCTGGCACACTGGTCCTGTGTGTGAATGTCGGGTCTTACCATAGGGTATGGACATGTAGCCGGGCCTCTGATAATTCGTGTTTCCCTTGCATGGTAGAGGAAGGAGACATGGGACACCCTCGTCCTCGGTCCTCGGCCTTGCTTCTGCCCATACTCCCAGGCCCTGGGCTTTTTTTTCTACCCTGAGCTCCCAGGGCCCTTCTGCTTTGGCCCATGCTCAGATCTGCACCCCAGGTGGCTTCTGCGTGTCCTGAACCCCGGCCCTACCTGCAGAGGACTGGCCAGCCCTTGTGGGTCAGGGTCTGCCTCCTTCCCAAAGCAAACATTTCCAGGGGCGCGTCCTGAGGCAGAATAGAAGAAATAAAATGTTAGGTAGAAAGGAGACTTCGGGAGGCTGAGACCGGAGGATCCGGGTTCGCGGCCAGCCTCAGCTACCTAGTGAGGCACTCCGCAACTTAGTGAGACCCGGTTTCAAAATAAAGAATGAGAAATAGGGCTGGGGGTATAGCTCGGAGGTAGAATGCCTCTGAGTTCAATCCCCAGTACCACAAAAAAAAAAAAAAAAAAAAAAAGAAAGGAGACGAATTGGGAAGGGAAGGGAAAATATAGTTTTAAAATCTAGAAACATTATAATCCTTAGCTTGGCCTTATACAAGCCCGCTCTTTCTTAGACAAAAGCCATTAGTGGGCCACACTTTTAATTATAATAGCAGAGCTGGTCTGTCTTTTACTTAGGCAAAGGTCTTCAAAAAGCCTGGCCTATACCCTTTTGATAACAATAGCCCATCTGGCCTGTCCTTTCCTTGGGCTCTCAATAGTCCTGTCCTAAATGTTTTAATCATAATGGCCA
>PVLC010031258.1:0-18918 GCA_004027655.1 Graphiurus murinus
AAAAAAAAAAAAAAAAAAAAAGCCATATAAATAAATAAAACACAACAGCAAAAAGATGAAAAGTGACTATGGTTAGCCTGGCATTGTGGCCCACGCTGTAATCCCAGTACTTGGAAGGGTGAGACAGAGGTGGCAGGTTCAAGGCCAGCCTCAGTAACTAGGCGAGACTTTCAGCAACCCAACCAGATCCTGTTTCAAAATAAAAAGGGAGCTGGAGTGGTGGCCCACGCTTGTAATCCCAGCATTTGGGAGGCTGAGACTGGAAAATCTGGGTTCGAAGCCAGCCTCAGCTGCTTAGTGAGGCCCTCCACAACTTAGTGAGATCCTGTTTCAAAATAAAGAATAAAAAACAGGGCTGGGGGTGTACCTCGGAGGTAGAATGCCCCTGAGTTCAATCCCCAGTACTGCAAAAATAAACAAATAAATAAAAATAAAATAAAAAGGGCTGAGGTTTTAGCTCGAAGGTAGAATGTCCCTGGATTCAATCTCCACTAACTAACACACAGGCACACACACCTATCTTTTCATCCTATTTTGTTAAAAACTTTTCTGAAGCCGGGTGTGGTGGCGCACGCTTGTAATCCCAGCATTCGGGAGGCTGAGACCGGGGGATCCGGGTTCACGGCCAGCCTCAGCTGCTTAGTGAGGCCCTCCGCAACTTAGTGAGACCCTGTTTCAAAATAAAGAATGAAAACTAGGAGCCGGGCGTGGTGGCACACGCTTGTAATCCCAGCATTCGGGAGGCTGAGACCAGAGGATCCGGGTTCGCGGCCAGCCTCAGCTACGTAGTGAGGCACTCCGCAACCTAGTGAGACTCGGTTTCAAAATAAAAAATAGGGCTGGGGGTGTAGCTCAGAGGTAGAATGCCCCTGAGTTCAATCCCCAGTACTGCAAAAACAAAAAAAAAAAAACAAAAAAAAAAACTTTTCTGAGGTGCTAGAATTTATTGGACACTTTCACTGGGATCTGAAGAAAAAAGAAACAAGAAATTGTTTCTTTAAACTACATTAGCGGGGTTTTGTGTTTTATGAGTGTTATTTTTTGTCATCTGTGGATATTGTGGCTCTGGCTAAATTATAAGAATGTGTGTGTGTGTGGGGGGGGTGCTGGTCTCCAATCCTCCTGTCTCACCCTCCCAAGTACTGGGATTACAAGTATGTACCCCTGCACTTTGTTTTGTTTGGGGGGGGGGTACTGGGGATTGAGAACCCCTCTGGGTTCATTTTCCAGTACCACACACAAAAAAATTTAGATTTCAAATCTAAAAGCATTTAAAATTAATTTTAAATATTTGGCTGCATTTAACTATAGAATAAATGTGGGCCAGTTTATTACAGAAATCCTCTGAAGGCCAGTGTATGTTACATAGGCAGTTAGTTTGTCTTATCCCAGTGATGTCCTTCATATGCCTTTGGTCACAAGAAAAGGGATAGGAATGTGAATCACCACTGCTTACAAAACAACTCAATGAACATGCACAGTTGACTGTATATTCTTTTTTAAAAATATATATTCTTTTGCTGGGTGTGGTGACATACACCTGTAATCCCACTACTTTTGAGGCTACTTAGTGAGGCCCTCCACAACTCAGTGAGACCCTATTTCAAAATAAAGAATAAAAAATAGGGTTGGGGGTGTAGCTTGGAGGTAGAATGCCCCTGGGTTCAATCCCCAGTAAGGGGAGGGGGAGAAAAAGTTTGCATCCCCTCCTTCCCTATTCCTTTTTTATTTTCCACAGTTATCTGGTCATTTGGGGACAACTTGAGATACTGAGATTAGATACCCTGACTTAAATACAGGTTAATTAGCCAGGCATGGTGGCACATGCTTGTACTCCCAGCATTTGGGAGGCTGAGACCGGAGGATCTGGGTTCGCGGCCAGCCTCAGCTACCTAGTGACGCACTCCGCAACTTAGTGAGACTCAGTTTAAAAATAAAGAATTAAAAAATAGGGCTGGGGGTATAGCTTGGAGGTAGAATGCCCCTGAGTTCAATCCCCAGTACCGCAAAAATAAATAAATAAATAAATAAGTAAGTAAGTAAATAAATACAGATTTATAGCTGGATGTGGTGGAGAACGCTTGTAATCCCTGTACTTGGGAGACTGAGACTGGAGGATCCGGGTTTGTGGCCAGCCTCGGCTACTTAATGAGGCTCTCTGCAGCTTAGTGAGACCCTGTTTCAAAAATAAAGAATGAAAAGTAGGACTAGGGGTGTAGCTTGAGGGTAGAATGCCCTTGGGTTCAATCCCCAGTACCAGTACCGTAAAAAATAAAAATAAATAAATACAGGTTTATAGTCAAACGTGGTGTATGCCTATAATCCCTGTACTTGGGAGGCAGAGAAGGGAGGATCTCAGGTTCAAGGACAGCCTCAGCAAAGTAAGAGGACTCAACCTAGATCTTGTTTCAAAACAAACAGAAAGGGTGGAGATGTACCTCCAAGGTAGAACACTCAGGGATTTAGTCCCCAGTACCACAAAAAGAAAAAAAAAAAAATACATGTATATAGGTTTATGCTGGGTGTGGTGGCACATGCCTGTAATTCCAGTATTTGAGAACTTGAGATGAGGCTGAAGGATTGCAGGTTTGAGGCCAGCCTTAGAAACTTAGGGGAGATGCACCCCCAGCCCTTTTCATTTACTGTCTCACTAAGTTACAGAGCATCTCCCCCGTTTTTTTGGTACTGGGCTAGAACCCAAGGACCTTCTACCTCAGAGCCTAACCCCACTCCTTTTTGTTTTTGTTTTGAAACAAGGTCTTATTAGGTTGCTGAGAACCTCATTAAGTTCCTGAGGCTGGCCATGAACCTGCAATTCTCCTGTCTCAGTCTCCCAAGTACTGGGATTACAAGTGTATGCCACCATGCCTGGCTTTTTATTTTTAATTTAATTTTTTTTTCGGTACTGGGGATTGTAAGCTATACCCACAGCCCTATATTTTATTCTTTATTTTGAAACAGTGTCTCACTAAGTTGCAGAGTGCCTCACTAGGTAGCTGAGGCTGGCCATGAACCCGGATCCTCCAGTCTCAGCCTCCCAAATGCTGGGATTACCAGCATGTACCACCACGCCTGGCTTTTAATTTTTTTTTAAAACAGGGTCTTGTTAAGTTCCTGAGACTAGCCTTGAACCTGCAATCCTCATGTCTACCTCCCAAGTACTGGATTACAGATGTGTGCCCAGTTTATATGAAAAATTGTACAGAGAATTTGTGGGTTAGGATGACTTTATCCAGCATTGTTGAAACTGAGTCCCAAATACTAAGTAGGTTGTCACTTACAATTTTGTTGTTACCTGCCTGGCATTGAACTTCTGAACCCCAACAACTGTCCCATCCTACCTTCCAAGTAGCTAGTATTACAGCTATGCACCAGCTTGCCCAGCTTCACCTTTATTTCTAACCAACCAATTTCAGCATTCCTACAACCCTCTCCTTGGGTTTGATTATATGCTGGAAAGATAGCTCATTGAAACACCTTATGCTTACAAGTTTATTGAAAAGATATTATGAGGTTTACAGATAACCAACCAGATGAAAGGATAGATACGTCAAGGTATGGGGTAGAGGTGGGGGGGTCCACAGAGATTTCATTCCCTCTCTGGGGGTGCCATCCTCCCAGCACTGCCACAGGTGTTCAGCAGATTGGAAAGTCATCACATCTGGATAATCAGGAGTTTTGTGGAGCTTACTCTACAGCCACACTCTCCCTTCTCAGAGGTCCATGGGTGGGGCTGAAAAATCCCAACCCTGTAATCCTCTGGATCCTTTAGTGACCAGCCCCATCCTAAAGCTTTGTAGATGCCACACCCTAATTTACCTCATTAGCATGAACTCAGGGGTTCCAGAAATGGTCTGTATGAATTAAAAAAACACCGATCACTCAGGACATTTTCAAGTTTTAGAAATTCTGTGATGGGAACTGGGTATAAAGAATAAATATTTCTTATAAATTTGCACCCATTAAAGTAGCCACTCTTTTTTTAAAGGGAGAAAATAGAGTTGATAAGAATGTAGAGAAATGGGAACCTTTTTTTTTTTTTTTTTTTTGCGGTACTGGGGATGGAACCTGGGGGCATTCTACTTCTGAGCTACAGCCACAGCCCTATATTTTTTATTCTTTATTTTGAAACAGGGTCTCACTAAGTTGTGGAAGGCTTCACTAAGCAGCTGAGGCTGGCTGCCAACCCAGATCCTTCAGTCTCAGCCTCCCAAATGCTGGGATTACAAGTGTGCCCCACCACTCCCGGCAAGAAATGGGAACCTTTTGTAGTGTTGCTGGAAATGTAAGATGATAACTAATATTGAACATAGTATGGTGAGCCAGGCATGGTGGTGCATGCCTGTAATTCCAGTGCTTGGCAGGCTGAGAGAGGAGGATTGCAGGTTCATGGACAGCCTCAACAGTGTAGTGAGATTCTCAGCAACCTAGCAAGACCCCGTTCCAAAAGGGCTAGGAGATAAATGAATATAAATTGTTTTTTTTTTCTTTTTATTAGCTATCTGTATTTTTCAGGATAAGAGGTTGGCTATGCAGGGAAGTAACACAAGTCAGAAGATATGATTGGCATGGCTGGAAAGGCCAGTGTACCTGAGAATCTCCCTTTTTCTTTTTTTTTAAATATTTTTTTATTTTTCAGCACGGATTTTTATACATTTCTTGAGTACAACAGGGTTACATAGATATTTATGACATATCAATCATTGTCAGAACACAAATAGCACCACTTCTTCATTTTCCACTTATAGTGCACATTCTTTTTTTTTTTTTCGGTACTGGGGATTGAAGTCAGGGGCATTCTACCTCCGAGCTACATCCCAGTCCTATTTTTTATTCTTCATTTTGAAACAGGGTCTCACTAAGTTGCTGCAGAGTGCCTCACTAGGTAGCTGAGGGTGGCCGTGAACCCGGATCCTCTGGTCTCAGCCTCCCAAATGCTGGGATTACAAGCGTGCGTATAGCCCACATTCTTAACATAGTCTGATGAAGCAAACGTTCTAGAGTCATAAAACCATAATCCTTTAGGGTCATATATTTATTTTCTAAGAAGTAGGAGGGTCTTTCATCTACACATCCTAGGTGCAATCTCCAGACTTTGAGACGCCAATGTAGCCACAGCAGAAGACTCAGTATAATTACTCATAAATGCAGATAGCAACTGCCAAGGGGGAGAGGGCCCATCTGGGCTCCCACACTCCCCCGTTCTTATTTTAAAATGCACGAAGGACTCTGCCTGTCTTAGGTCGTTTCCTACCAGGTGCTTAAGCTTACCCATCATGGGGTCTCAATGAGTCATTCGACGAGCCCTGTCTTAGGTTGATATTGCCCTGAGAAAACTGAACCCGTCATTGACTACCAGGTCCTGTGCGAGGCAGTGCTTGCATTTTTATTCCATGTAAATCTGCTCGTATACTAACATAGGCATTGATCACAAGGCATACAAGGAGTGGTAGAATGCATAAGCCTAGAATAACTTGCTGCTAATCCGATAACTCCTCCCAGCAAGGAGGTAAATAACTTGCTGCTAATCCGATAACTCCTCCCAGCAAGGAGAGCCAGGTAGGCACCAAGGATTGAAGCCGATTTACAAATGTCTTAGCTGTTTCTGCCACTTTAATAGAGATGGGCTCCCAGTTATGGAGATCAAAAATCTCCTGGTATAACTTTTAAAAATCCTTTTTTTTTTTTTCTTCATCTTTCCCTCTTTTGGTGTATTGTTATCACACATCTTTGTTAGGTACAAGCTAGTGTAGGTAAAGACATCTATGCACACATTTCTCATTTAACCCTTCCCCAATTGAATAAAAATTTCTTGGGAGGCTAGGGGAGGATAACAGGTTCAAAACCAACCTCAGCAACTCAGGCTTGCATCAATTTAGAGAGACCCTCTTTTCAAATAAAAATAATAATAAAATAGAGCTGGGGGTGTAGCTTGGAGGTAGACTGCCCATGGGTTCAGTCCCCAATCTCTCTCTCTCTCTCTCTCTCACACACACACACACACACACACACATGCTATATCTCAGAGGTAGAATACCCCTGAGTTCAATCCTTAATACCAAGAAAGAAAAAGAAAATAGTACGGTGGTTCCTCAAAAAGTTAAACATAAAGCCGGGCATGGTGGCACACACTTGTAATCACAGCATTTGTGAGACTGGAGGATCCAGGTTCACAGTCAGCCTCAGATGCTTAGTGAGATCCTCCGCAACTTAGTGAGATCCTGTTTCAAAATAAAGAATAAAAAAATAGGGCTGGGGGTATATCTCGGGGGTAGAATGCCCCTGACTTCAATCCCCAGGACTGCAAAAAAAAAAAAAAAAAAAAAACATAGGGCTGAGGGTGTAGCTCAGAGGTAGAATGCCCCTGGGTCCCATCCTCAGTACCGCACACACACACAAAAAAAGTTAAACATAGAATTACTATTCGACCCAGCAGTTCGACTTCTGGATATATACACAAGAGAATTAATTGTGTGTGTGTGGGGGGGGGGGTACTGGAGATTGAATCCAGGATCTCACATGCTAGGCAAGCACTCTACCACTGAGCTATATTTCCAGCCTTTTTAAGTTTTGAAACAAGGCCTTACCAAGTTGCCCAGTTTTCAAGTAGCTGGAATTATGGGCACGTTCCACTTTACCTGGCTTATACCCAAGGGTATAAAAAATAAGCAAACAAAAAAACTAAAGGCTCAAATGATAGTACAATTAAAAAAAAAAAAAAAACAAGCCGGGCGTGGTGGCGCAGGCTTGTAATCCCAGCATTCGGGAGGCTGAGACCGAAGGATCCGGGTGCGCGGCCAGCCTCAGCTACCTAGTGAGGCAATCTGCAACTTAGTGAGACTCGGTTTCAAAATAAAGAATAAAAAACAGGGCTGGGGGTATAGCTCGGAGGTAGAATGCCCTGGAGTTAAATCCCCAGGACCGCAAAAAAAAAAAAAAAAAAAAAGTAGGAGCCAGCGTGATGGCACACATCTATGATCCCAGTACTTGGGAGGCTGAGACAGGAGGATCCCAGGTTTGAGGAAAGCCTCAGCAAGTAGTGAGACTCTTCAACCAAGGGGGAAGCCTGTTTCCAAATAAAATAAGGCCGGGGGTGTAGCTCAAAGGTAGGATGCCTATGGGTTCAATCCCCAGTGCTACAAAAAAAAAAAAAGTAGGATCTCAAAATAATATTTATGTACCCATGTTCATAGCAGCATTGTTTACTATAGCTAAAAGACGGAAGCAACTCAAGTGTTTAGACATGGGTGACATATTATTCTGTCTTTAAAAGGTAGGAAATTGGCCAGGCCTGGTGGCCCACACCTGTGATATCCCAGTACTTGGGAGGCTGAGACAGGAGGATTGCAGGTTTATGGCCAGCCTCATCTACTTTATTTTATTTTATTTATTTATTTATTTTTGTGGTATTGGGTATTGAGCTCAGGGGCATTCTACCTCCGAGCTATACCCCCAAGCCCTATTTTTTATTCTTTATTTTGAAACCGAGTCTCACTAAGTTGCAGAGTGCCTCACTAGGTAGCTGAGGC
The DNA here is from genome assembly GCA_004027655.1 of Graphiurus murinus. NCBI lineage: Eukaryota > Metazoa > Chordata > Mammalia > Rodentia > Gliridae > Graphiurus > Graphiurus murinus. The sequence continues at coordinate 7,530 of PVLC010031258.1, forward strand.
TGGCCTCGAACCCGGATCCTCCGGTCTCAGCCTCCCGAATGCTGGAATTACAAGCGTGCGCCACCACGCCGGCTAGCCTCATCTACTTTAATGAGGCCCTCTGCAACTTAGTGAGACCCTGTTTCAAAATAAATAATTAAAAAAAAATAGGTCTGGGGGGTATAGCTTGGAGGTAGAATGCCCCTGGGTTCAATCCCCAGTACCACAAAGGAAAAAAAAAAAAACAAAAACAAAAACTGGGCATGGTGCTGCACGCTTGTAATCCCAGCATTTAGGAGGATCTGGGTTCACGGCCAGCCTCAGCTACCGAGTGAGGCACTCCGCAACTTAGTGAGACCCGGTTTCAAAATGAATAAAAAATAGGAGCCGGGTGTGGTGGCACACGCTTGTAATCCTAGCATTTGGGAGGCTGAGACCGGAGGATCTGGGTTCGAGGCCAGCCTCAGCTACCTAGTGAGGCACTCCGCAACTTAGGGAGACCCTGTTTCAAAATAAAGAATAAAAAAATAAGGCTGGGGGTATAGCTCGGAGGTAGAATGCCTCTGAGTCCAATCCCCAGTACCGCAAACAAACAAACAAACAAACCAAAAAACAGTGAGAATCTTGGCAACCTAGTAAGACCCTGTTTCAAAAGAAAAAACAAAAAGGTCTGAGAGTATACCTTGGAGGTAGAATGCTCTGGGGTTCAGTCTCTAGTACTAAGTAAGTAAATAGGACTGGGGATATAATTTGGAGGTAGGATGCCCCTAGGTCCAATCCCCAGTACCACACACATGCACACGAAAGAAAGAAAGAAAGGAAGGAAGGAAGGAAGGAGGGAGGGAGGGAGGGAGGGAGGGAGGAAGGAAAATAAATAAATTCCTCAATAGAAGGGTGTAGCTCAGAGATAGAATGCCTCTTAGTTCAATCCCCAGTACTACAAAAAGTTAAAAAATAAGCCAGGCATGATGGCGTTATACCCGTATTCCTAGTACTTGGGAGGCTGAGACAGGAGGATTGCAGGTTCAAGGACACCCTCAGGAAGTAGTGAGACTTTTATTGACTTAGTGAAACCTCGTTTCAGAATGAAAAATAAAAGGGCTGGGGAAGTGGTTCAGAGGTAGAATGCCCCTGGGTTCAATTCCCGGTATGGGAAAAAAAAAAAAAAAGAATAAAACAAAAAGCCAATGCAGAGCTGGGCGTGGTGGTGCACGTTTGTAATCCCAGCATTTAGGAGGCTGAGACCGGAGCATCCGGGTTCGAGGCCAGCCTCAGCTACTTAGTGAGGCACTCCGCAACTTAGTGAGACCCTGTTTCAAAATAAAGAATAAAAAACAGGGCTGGAGGTATAGCTCGGAGGTTGAATGCCCCTGGGTTCCATTCCCAGTACCACACACACACACACACAAAAAAAAAACAGTGCAGCAGTAGCTTATTTACTTGGATTGTGTATTATGGATTGATAGAATGGAAGAACAGAGAAGGAATGAAAAAGAGGGAATTACTTGGAAATAAAGGAAGAGAAGTAGCTGAGGCTGGCCGCAAACCTGGATCCTTCGGTCTCAGCCTCCCAAGTACTGCGATTACAAGCCTGTGCGCCACCACACTGAGCTTCCTCCCCCTTTTTTCCCCTTCAGTTTTTTTTTTTTTTTTTTGCGGTACTGGGGATGGAACTCAAAGGCATTCTACCTCCGAGCTATACCCTCAGCCCTATTTTTTATTCTTTATTTTGAAACAGGGTCTCACTAAGTTGCGGAGTGCCTCACAAGGTAGCTGAGGCTGGCCACGAACCCGGATCTTCCGGTCTCAGCCTCCCGAATGCTGGAATTACAAGCGTGCGCCACCACGCCCGGCTCCCCTTCAGTTTTGAAACAGGGTTTCTCTAAATTGCTAAGGCTATCCTTGAACCTGTGATCCTCCTGTCTCAGCCTCCCAGGCACTGAGATTACAGGCACCCACCACTGTGACTGTGCCTGGCTTTTCTGTTTGCTGTTCATCTTCCAACATTTTATTATTTCCTCTGTTCTCTGCTTTTGGGCTTTATATATAAAGTAGTTCCTTCCCTCTTACTGGGGGGGGGGGGGATCACCTTCCAAGATCCCTAGCAGATGTCTAAATCCTGTATTCTTCCCTAATTGAGAACATTCAATTTTTCACTTAACATAAGCACTTTATGACTTCCTTTTTCTTTTTCTTTCTTCTTTTTTTTTTTTTTTGCGGTACTAGGGATGGAACTCAGGGGCATTCTACCTCCGAGCTATACCCCCAGCCCTATTGTTTATCTTTATTTTGAAACAGGGTCTCACTAAGTTGAGGAGTGCCTCACTAGGTAGCTGAGGCTGGCCTCGAACCTGGATCCTCTGGTCTCAGCCTCCCAAATGCTGGGATTACAAGTGTGCACCAGCATGCCCGGCTATATGACTTCCTTTTTTGCATTGTGAAATCAGCAGCATCACTACTCTTGCATTTTGGGGTCATTATTAAGAAAAATAAGGGTTACTTGAACAGAAGCACTGCAATACCGTGATAGTCTGATAACCAAGAAGGCTACACAGTGACTAGTGAGCGGGTACATTATATACCATGAATCCCTAGACAGAGGGATTATTTACATCTAGGGTTGGATTGAGCAGGAGTACTGTGAGATTTCATCATACTGCTCAGTATAGTGTGCAATTTAAAATTTATGAATTGAGCTGGGCATGGTGGCGCATGCTTGTAATCCCAGTACTTGAGAGGCTGAGACTGGAGGATCATAGGTTCAAATCCAACCTCAGCAACTTCGAGAGGCTTTCAGCAACCTAGTGAGACCCTGTTTCCAGATAAGAACTAAAATTGAGCTGGGGATGTATCTTAGAGGTAGAATGCCTCTGGGTTCAATCCCCAGTACCAAAACAAACAAAAAACTTACGATTTATTAGCTGATGTGTAGTTCAGTGGTAAAGTGTGTACTTAGCATGCATGTGGCCCTGGGTTCAATTTCCAGCACCACAGGAAAAAAAATTTTTTTCCGAGAATTTCTGGTGTTTGTGTTTTTTTTTGGGGGGGGCGTCTGGTGCTGAGGATGGAACCGTGGGTATTGTGTGTATGATGCTAGGCCGTTGCTCTACCACTGAGCTGTATCCTCAGCCCTTGAATTTCATATTTAGTATTTTCAGACTGTGGTTGACCACAGCTAACTGAAACCGTGGAAAGCAAACTTTGGATATGGGGAGGACTACTTAATTTTTGCAACTTTTTTTTTTTTTTTTTTGGTACTGGGTATTGAACTCAAAGGCATTCTACCTCCGAGCTATACCCCCAGCCCTATTTTTTTATTCTTTATGTTGAAACCAGGTCTCACTAAGTTGCGTAAGTTGCGGAGTGCCTCACTAGGTAGCTGAGGCTGGCCGAGAACCTGGATCCTCCCGTCTCAGCCTCCCAAATGCTGGGATTACAAGTGTGTGCCACCATACCCAGCTGACACATTATTTTCTTAATCTGCCTATATAAGTAGAACTCTTGTAATTTTTCAGGGGATGGAAGTATAGTTCAGTGGTAGAACCAACATTTGCCTAGTATGTGAAAGGTCCCAGGTTCTAGTCATAGCACTGGAAAAAAAAAAAAAAGAAAGAAAAATTAACATTTCATTACCAAAAAAAGTTCTGTAGAACCAGCTGGGTGTGGTGGCGCATGCTTGTAATCCCAGCATTTGGGAGGCTGAGACTGGAGGATCCAGGTTCGAGGCCAGCCTCAGCTACCTAGTGAGGCACTCCGCAACTTAGTGAGACTTGGTTTCAAAATAAAGAATAAAAAACAGGGCTGGGGGTATAGCTCGGAGGTAGAATGCCCTCGAGTTCAATCCCCAGTACCGCAAAAAAAAAAAAAGTTCTGTAGAACCTATTTGCCGAATCCAGTTATGTGCTTTGTCCCTTTACTTTATTATTGTCACTTGCTTATTTAAGCAGTGTTATGGAATCTTTTTTTTTTTTTTTTTCCTGGTACTGGGAATTGAACCCAGGGGCATTCTACCTCCAAGCTACATTCCCAGCCTTATGTTTTGTTCTTCAATTTGAAACAGGGTCTCACTAAGTTGTGAAGGCTCTCACTAAGTAGCGGAGGCTGGCCACGAACATGGATCCTCCTGTCTCAGCCTTCCAAGTACTGGGATTACAAGTGTGCACCACCAAGTCTGGTGGAATCTTCTTTCTTGCATTTGGATGTTGGTGATTATGTATCAACCCTGGGAGAATTATTTTTTTCAGATATTTGTTTAAGAGCATTTAGTGTGCTACAAGTCTATGCATGTTCTCTAACACTTTGGGTACCTCAAAGTGTTGTTCTGAATTTCCCTTTGTGAAAGTGATATACCCAAGATGTTGCTAAATTGAAATTGCTACTTAAGGTCCAATAATATTTGCTGTTACCTGTCTTAAGTCTTGACAAAAAGCCGGGCGTAGTGGCACATGCTTGTAATCCTAGCATTTGGGAGGCTGAGACCGGAGGATCCGGTTTCAGGGCCAGCCTCAGCTACCTAGTGAGGCCCTCCGCAACTTAGTGAGACCCTGTTTCAAAATAAAGAATAAAAAATAGGGCTGGGGGTATAGCTCGGAGGTAGAATGCCCTCGAGTTCCATACCCAGTACCGCAAAAAAAAAAAAGTCTTGACAAAAAGTCTTAATTTAAGTGAGGTTACATTTTAGATAAGTTTGTAAGTAGGGAGTCTAGGGAAGATAGTGTAGTTGAAATTTGAAGGCATTGCAATATTTGTGGGAGCATTATGATGTATATTGATCATATGTTTACACATATACGTTTTTCTGGTACCCAGGGGTGCTCTACTACTACTACTGATCTACATCCCCAACCCATTTTATTTTATTTGTTTATTTTTGTGGTACTGAGATTGAACCCAGGGCATTCTACTTCCGAGCTAGCTCCCCGCCCCCCCCCCTTTTTTTTTTGAAACAGGGTCTCACCGAGTTGCTGAGGCTGGCCTCAAACCTGCAATCCTCCTGTCGCACCCCCCAAGTAGTGGGATTACAGGCTTGCACCACCACACTGGCTAGGAGTCTCTTAATGTTGACAGTCATTTTGGAAATTATAACATGTTGGTTGCAGTGAGAAATGTTAGCAGTAAGTAGTCTGCAAACTGTGAAGAAATGAAAGTTAAATCTATACATTGTCAGGTAAGAAGGCTGTCTAGACTTTGGAGCAGATTGCCCCTGTGGTAGAGAGTATGTGAAGTTTGTAGAGTGGTGATCCTAGTTAACTATGATACTATTTTAGTTTCCCCAAATGGCCTCCTTTTAGGAAAAGCAACATGTTCATCACTTGACACTTCCCTTTCTGTCTACTTGGCAGTTTTCTTTTTCAGTTAATTAAAATGATGGTAAGTAAACTGTCTCTTGTAACTAAAGTTGTCCCTAAAACCTTAACTGAACTAATGAAACTACTTTCCTGAGCATGTGCATCCAAATCCTGCACCTTGGTGCAGGATCACTGTTAGTTTTTGTGACTAAGCTCTTTCCTGAAAGTGCCAGCAGGTCCTCCCTGATCACCTTTTCAAAACCATGTCACTGCCAGGTGTGATGGCTCACATTTGTAATCCCAGTACTTGGGAGGCTGAGACAGGAGGATCCGGGTTCACGGGTAGCCTCAGCTACTTAGTGAGGCTCTCCTCAAGTTAGTGAGACCCTGTTTCAAAATAAAGAATAAAAAATCAAGCTGTGGGTATAGCTCAGAGGTAGAATGCCCCTGGATTAAAATAATAATAATAATAATAACACTACAGAAGTAGTAAAGGTCAGAAAAAAAGAGTTCAAATGGAGATCTTGTTTTAGTGTTTGTACTAAATTTCCCTTTGTATTCTTTTGTTGTTGTTGTTTTGTCCATGATCCCTAGCTTTTTACTGTCATAAGTCTTGTTATTCCCTAAATGACTAGAATAATGTTTGGGCGTTAGGCCTCAGAAGCAGACTTCAGAAAGCAAAGCCTCTCTCTTTCTCTTTGACCTTCTCTTGCCCTCCTTTCAACTCTTTCGTTTTTCTCTTCTAGACTGGTCATTGAAACTAGAATTTTTTTCTAATCTTCCCCTGCTTTGTACCTGCTGGCCATAAAGAAACTCACTGACCTACATACCTTGTCTGATAGTAGATAATAAGGCTCCCATTTCAAAATGGTTCCTGCCATATCCTCCTGGAAGGAAGGCTCCTCAGAGAGGCCAATAAGAATCTGAACAGACAGGCCTTGCTGGGTTGTCCATTCAGTTATTAGCATTAGATCATACCCTTTTTCCGATTGCATTTCTACATGACTATATGGGCTTCAATCATACTTGTACAATGAAACGTCTATTTAAAAAAAGGACAAGAATCATAGTAGCTTTGGATGCCTGGATTCCTGGAGGTTTTGAAGGGTAGTGTGCCCAGAGAAGGTTCCCCAACACCCTGCACTGTGTATCTCCATCTATGTCCTTTGCAACTTTTTTTCTTTTTATTTTGTGGTACTGGGGACTGAACACAAGGGCATTCTACCTCTTAGTCACACCCCCAGCTTTTTATTTTTATTGTTTTGTTTTGAAACAGGGTCTTACTAGGTTGCTGAGAGTCTCACTACTTGATAAAACTGTCCTCAACCTGGAATCCTCCTATCTCAGCCTCGCAAGTACTGTGTAATATTCTTTATAGTAAATGGTAAACATAAGTGTTTCCAAGATCTGTGAGTTCCTGAACAAATTAATTGTATCTGAGGAGTGGGTTGTGGAACCCTGATTTGTAGCTAGTAGGTCAGAATCATGGATAAGCAGGCTGGGTGAGGGCAGTTTGGTGACTTTGCCCCTTCAAATTGAGGGATCTGAAACTATCTCCAGGTGGATAGTGTCACAATAGAATTGAGTTAGAGGATACCCAGCTGGGGTACCTGCTACAGAACTGATTGCCTGCAAATTAAAACAAAACATGCTTCTAGAAGAAAATGTAGGCGTTAAAGATCTTTGTGACTTTGGAACCAACAAAGATTTTTTTTCTGTGTATGTGGCGCTAGGGGTGGTACCCAGAGGCATTCATTCTATCTCTGAGCTACACCCATAGCCCGATTTTATTTTTATTTTGAAACAGGATCTCGCTAGGTTAATGAGAGTCTCACTTTTTTCTGAGGCTGTCCTTGAATCTGTGATCCTCCTGTCTCAGCCGCCTGGCTATAAAAGCATATTTAAAATAAAAGAATTTTAATCTTGACCACAGATTGAAGGAATGCCGAGGACCTGACTGGTTTCTCTGCTTCTCATGTTGCAAAACTCTCCTACATTATGTGGTCCTTCAGAGCTGTCTTTCTATAGCACTCTTCCAATAAAACGATCCCTCTCTTCACAAGTGTACTCCATCTCTGGCCCACTGGGTGCAGATCACACTCTAGTATTGCATTCAGGACTCTGGTCTGGCCCCAACCAGCCAAACTACTTCCCCATCCACATGCTGACCTTTGGAAAACTGCAATACTTAGCATTTCTAAACCCATTTGGTATTACATATACCTCTTTTGTTCATGCTCTTCTTCCCCTGAATGCTTTCTTTCTCATTATCAGCCCATCTCAAACCATTTTAACCTGGGGTTGGAAGTGTTTATAATGTACTTTATAAAATCCATGAGTCCCCTTGAAATTTTATGTAACTATCCCCAAATGTGTGCATTTCTTGGAGAAATGACTTTTCTAGTCATCAGATTCTCAAAAGGGGCCTGTAAACCCCCAAATTTAAATTGATATAGTGACCTTTTGAGGTTTTTTTTTTTTTTTTTTGCGGTACTGGGGATTGAACTCAGAGGCATTCTACCTCTGAGCTATACCCCCAGCCCTATTTTTTTTATTCTTTATTTTGAAACCAGGTCTCACTAAGTTGTGGAGTGCCTCACTAGGTAGCTGAGGCTGGCCGCGAACCCGGATCCTCCGGTCTCAGCCTCCCGAATGCTGGGATTACAAGCGTGCGCCACCACGCCCGGCTCGTATTTTTTATTTTATTTTTGTCACACTGGGGGTTGAACCCAAGGACATTCTACCTACGAGCCACACCCCGAGCCCTATTTTATTATTTTTTGAAACAGGGTCGGCTAGGTAATGAATCTCGCTACTTGCTGAGGGTGTCCTTGAACCTGCAATCCTCCTATCTCAGCCTCCCAAGTATTGGGATTACAAGTGTGCACCACCATACCTGGCTTCAATTTTATTTTTTGTTTTGAAACAGGGTCTCAGCCGGGGCACACACTTGTAAACAGGGTCTCAGTGGCACACACTTGTAATCTCAATACTTGGGAGGCTGAGACAGGAGGATCACATGTTCCCAACCAGCCTTAGCTACTTAGTGAGACCCTGTTTCAAAACAAAAAATAAAAAATAGGACTGGGGGTGTAGCTAAGAGGTAGAGTGCCCCTGGGTCTGATCTCCAGTAACAACAACAACAACAAAAAAAACCCCGAAACAGGGTCTTTACTTATTGAGGTTGTCCTCCAACCTTTTATCTTCCAAGTACTGGAATTACAGCTTGTGCCACCACACCCAACTAGAAGTAATGTAAATTTAACTTCACTTATGTTGATTTTTACAAAGTTTTTATCTCTGGTGCAGGCTTGTAATCACAGTACTTGGGAGGCTGAGAGGGAAGGATGACAGCAGGTTCATAGCCAGCTTCAGCAACTTAGGCCCTCTACAACTTAATGAGACCCTGTTTGAAAAAAAAAAAAAATAGGGCTGGGGGTGTAGCTCAGAGGCAGAATGCCCCTGGTTTCAATCCCCAGTACCACAAAAACAACAATAAAAAGCTTAGTTCTAGCCAGGGGTGGTGGCAGATGCTTGTAATCCCAGTATTGGGAGGCTGAGATAGGAAGATTGCAGGTTCTCAGCCAGCCTCAGCTACTTAGTGAGACCTTCCGTGACTTAGTGAGACCCTGTTTCAAAATAAAGAATAAAAAAATAGGACTGAGGGTAGCTTAGAGGAAGAATGCCCCTGGGTTCAATCCCCAGTACTGCATAAAAAAGAAAAGAAAAATTAGTTCTAACCAGGCGTGGTGGCACATGCCTATAATTCTAGTACTTGGGAGGCTGGGACAGGAAGATCACCAGTTCAAGGCTAGCCTCAGCAATTTAGTGAGATCCTGTTTCAAAATAAAAAGTAAAATGGGCTGGAGGTGTAACTCGGAGGTAGAATGCCCCTAAGTTCCATCCCCAGTATATATGCATATATATAAAATTAGTTCTAAACCAAATGGGTAGCACATGCCTGTAATCTCTGCTACTCTGAAGATTAAGATAGGAGGATCAAAAGTTTGAGACCATCCTGGACAGCATAGTGAGAGCCTGTGTCAAGATTAAGAAAATAAAAAGGGGCTGGAGATATAGCTCAGTGATAGAATACTTGCATAGCATGTGGGAGGCCCAGGGTTTGATCCCTAGTCTCCTCCCACTTCCCCCCAAATAAAATTTAGTCCTAAACATGCAGAGTAATTAAAAATTTTTTTTTGGCATTGAGGTTTGAACCCAGGGGCATTGTACCTCTGAGCTACACCCCCAGCCTGATTTTATTTTTATTTTGAAACAGGGACTCACTAGGTTGATGAGTCTCACTACATGCTGAGGCTGTTGTTGAACTTGTGTTCTGGTTTCAGCCTCCCAAGTACGGGAATTCAAGTGTGCACCACCATGCCCAGCTCTCTGAGTTCTTTTTATATTTATTTATTTACTTACTTATTTATTTGCGGTACTGGGAATTGAACTCAGGGGCGTTCTACCTTCGAGCTATACCCTCAGCCCTGTTTTTTATTCTTTATTTTGAAACCGGGTCTCACTAAGTTGCATAGGGCCTCACTAGGTAGCTAAGGCTGGCCGCGAACCCAGATCCTCCAGTTTCAGCCTCCCAAATGCTGGGATTACAAGCATGCGCCACCATGCCCGGCTTCTTTTTATATTTTTTATTTTTATTTTTTAAAGATTTCACATTTATTACTGAAACAACTGAACCCAGTACTGTGTATCTTTTATAGCTGAAGATCAGATTCATAATTAAATATGCCCAACTGTCCAGTGGTAATATTTTCAGTCTGATATGGTAAGATGATCATGACCTTGATACAGCATAAATATGTGTGCCATCTCATGTCTAATTCTTTATAGACCCAGCTTTGTTCTCCCCCAATGTCTCCTCTTGGAGTTGTACCCGATTTTATTACCAGTTTTCATCCGAATCCACTGGGAAATGGGACGATTTTGCTTTTGTTTCTTAGCCAGGAATTGCTTGATCCTGAAAGTCTTGTGCGAAGACATAGCGAGAAATCGAATCAGGAGCACAAAGCACGATGGCGGAAAAAAGGCGAAGAGCTTCTTTTTATTTTTTGAAAATGAAATTCTTCGTTTTCGGGGTCTCCCACACCCAACCCAGGAATCACTTGTACAGCCGATGTAAAACACAAAGAGGGAGTTTATTAACGGGCTCGGGACCGGACTACTACAAAGCCAGAGCAGTCCTTCTTCGCTCTAACAGCAGTAGTCCCGGCTAGAGAGAGGTTCTTTTATAGGCTAAAACCATAAGTGGAATCACAGGTGTTGGGAGTAAGGGAATTGGCCATCTCAAAAGAAGCGGCGAGCCCATTGGTCCTAGGTAGGGAAATCTTCAGCTTGCAGAACAGGATGCAGATGGAACTTTCCATGTGGTTCGTGTCAATTAGAGCTAGCTCGCTGGACGGTTAGGAAACTTCCACCTGTTCCAAGTTACTGCAACTAAATAGGGCAAAGGTCAATTTAAGGATTAGGAACAAAATGGAGTCAGTTAGGCCAATCCTTACAAAGTCTGGATACTGAGTTTGTGTGTGTGTTACTGGGGATGGAACCCAGGGATAGTCTACCTTTGAGCTACACTCCCAGCCCTGTTCTACTCTTTTTTTTTCTTTTGAAACAGGGTCTCACTAAACTGTAGAGAGCCTTACTAAGTTGCTTGAGGCTGGCTGCAAACCTGTGATTCTCCTGTCTCAGCCTCCCATACTGGGTTTGAACCCAGGGGTGTTCTACCTCTGAGCTACACCTTTTTATTTTTATTTTATTTTATTTTATTATTATTATTATTATTTTTTTTTTTTTTTGCGGTACTGGGTATTGAACTCAGGGGCATTCTACCTCTAAGCTATAACCCCAGCCCTATTTTTTAATTCTTTATTTTGAAACAGGGTCTCACTAAGTTGCAGAGTGCCTCATAGGTAGCTGAGGCTGGCTGCGAACCTGGATCCTCCGGTCTCAGCCTCCCAAATGCTGGGATTACAAGTGTGTGCCACCATGCCCGGCTACCTATTTATTTATTTATTTATTTATTTATTTATTTTTGCGGTACTGGGGATTGAACTCAGGGGCGTTCTACCTCCGAGGTATACCCCCAGCCCTATTTTTTATTCTTT
>PVLC010031259.1:0-18906 GCA_004027655.1 Graphiurus murinus
ATTGAACTCAGGGGCATTCTACCTCCGAGCTACACCCCCAGCCCCATTTTTTATTCTTTATTTTGAAACCGAGTCTCACTAAGTTGCGGAGTGCCTCACTAGGTAGCTGAGGCTGGCCGCGAACCCGGATCCTCCGGTCTCAGCCTCCCGAATGCTGGGATTACAAGCGTGCGCCACCACGCCCGGCTCCTATTTTTTACAGGGTCTCACTAAATTGTGGAGGACCTCACTAGGCAGCTGAGGTTGGCTGTGAATCCAGATCCTCAGGTCTCAGCCTCAGGCATGGTGGTGCACGCTTGTAATCCTAGCATTTGGGACACTGAGACTGGAGGATCCGGGTTCGCGGCCAGCCTCAGCTACCTAGTGAAGCACTCCGCAACTTAGTGAGACTCGGTTTCAAAAATAAAGAATAAAAAATAGGGCTGGGGGAGTAGCTTGGAGGTAGAATGCCCCTGAGTTCAATCCCCAGTACCACAAAAAAATAAATAAATAAATAAAGAAGTTCAACTATGCCGGGCGTGGTGGCGCACACTTGTAATCCCAGCTGGGGGTGTAACTTGGAGGTAGAATGCCCCTGGGTGCCATCCCCAGTACCGTAAAAAAAAAAAAAAAAAAAAAAAAAAAAAAAAAAAAAAAAAAAAAAAAAAAAAAAAAAAAAAAAAAAAAAAAAAAAAAAAAAAAAAAAAAAAAAAAACTTAAAAAGGCCAGGTGTAGTATTGCATACCTGTAATCTTGGTACTTGGAGGCTGAGACAAAAGAATTGCAAGTTTGAGACCAACCTCAGCAATTTAGTGAGGTTGTCCCCAGCAATTTAGTGAGACCCTGTTTCAAAATAAAAAATAAAATAGGGCCAGGCGTGGTGGTGCACGCTTGTAATCCCAGCATTTGGGAGGCTGAGACAGGAGGATCCAGGTTGCAGGCCAGCCTCAGCTGCTTAGTGAGGCCCTCCACAATTTAGTGAGACCCTATTTCAAAATAAAGAATAAAAAATAGGGCTGGTGGTGTAGCTCGGAGGTAGAATGCCCTGGGATCCATCCCCAATACCTCAAATAAATAAATAAATAAATAAATAAATAAATAAATAAATAAATAAATAAATAAATAAAATAGCCTGGGAATGTAGCTCCAAGGTAGAATGATCCTGAGTTCAATCCCCAGTACAACACCAATTAAAAGCCAGGCGTGAGCTGGGCGTGGTGGCACATGCTTGTAATTTCAGTATTTGAGAGGCTGAGACTGGAGGATCTGGGTTCGAGGCCAGTCTCAGCTACCTAGTGAGGCCCTCTGCAACTTAGTGAGACCTGGTTTCAAAATAAAGAATAAAAAGCCGGGCATGGTGGCGCACGCTTGTAATCCCAGCATTCAGGAGGCTGAGACCAGAGGATCTGGGTTCACAGCCAGCCTCAGCTACCTAGTGAAGCACTCTACAACTTAGTGAGACTCGGTTTCAAAATAAAGAATAAAAAACAGGGCTGGGGGTATATCTCGGAGATAAAATGCCCCTGAGTTCAATCCCCAGTACCGCAAAAATAAAGAAAGAAAGAAAGAATAAAAAATAGGGCTGGGGGTATCGCTCGGAGGTAGAATGCCCGTGAGTTCAATCCCCAGTACCAAAAAAAAAACCAGGTGTGGTGTTGCATGTCTATAATACCAGTACTTGGGAGGCTGAGACATGAGGATTGCAGATTTGAGGCCAGCCTAAGCAATTTAGTAAGACCTGTCTCAAAATAAAAAATAATTTTAAAAAAAGTGCTGGGAAGTCAGGTGCAGGGGCCTACATCTCTAACCCCAGTACTTGGGAGGTTCAGACAGGAAGATCAGAGGTTCTTGGCCAGCCTCAGTAATGTAGCCAGGCCCTTAGCAACTTTGTTTTGTTTTGTTGCAGTACTGGGGATTGAATTCAGGGGCATTCTACATCCGAGCTATACCCCCAGCCCTATTTTTTATTCTTTTTCTTGAAACAGGGTCTCACTAAAGTGCAGAGTGCCTCACTAGGTAGCTGAGGCTGGCCTCAAACTCAGATCCTCCAGTCTCAGCCTCCCAAATGCTGGGATTACAAACCTGCGTCACCACACCCGCTCCTTAGCAACTTTGTGAGAAACTGTTTCAAGTTTCTTTCAGCAACTTTGTGAGAAACTGTTTCAAGTTTCTTGGAGGTGAATAAGCTTTCCTCTTTTTTTTTTTTTTTTTTTTTTGCACTAGGGATTGAACCCAGGGGCATTCTACCTCCGAGCTACTCCTAACCCTATTTTTATTTTGAAACAAGGGCTCACTAGGCTGATAAGAGTCTCATGACTTGCTGAGGCTGTCCTCGAATCTGTGATCCTCCTGTCTCAGTCTCCCAAATACTGGGTTTACAAGTATGTGTCACCATGCCCAGCTGAGAAATTGTTTCAAAATAAAAAATAAGCTGGGCACAATGGTGCCCACCTGTAATCCTAGTACCTGGGAGGCTGAGCTAGGAGGATCACAGGTTCAAGGCCAGCCTCAGCAACTTCATGAGACTTGTTTCAAAATAAGAAATAAAATCGGGCTGGGGGCTTAGCTAAGGGGTAGAATGCCCTTGGGTTCAATTCCCAGTGCCAAAATGAATAAATAATTTAAAATGGAGCTGGGCATATAGCTCTGAGGTAGAATGCCCCTGAGTTCAGTCCCCAGTGCCACAAACAACAAAACTTAAAAGATAAGATTTGTAAGAGTGAAAGATGGGATATGGAAGCGGAGGGAGCAATAAAGTCCTAGGCGAGCGGGGCATGGTGGTGCAAGCTTGTAATCCCAGCATTTGGGAGGCTGAGACCGGAGAATCCGGGTTCGAGGCCAGCCTCAGCTACCCAGTGAGCCCCCCCCCCCCCCGCAACTTAGTGAGATCCTGTTTCAAAATAAAGACTTAAAAATAGGGCTGGGGGTATACCTCGGAGGTAGAATGCCCCTTGAGTTCAGTCCCCAGTACCTCAAAAAAATAAAGTCCTAGGCTCCTGGCTGTGTAATAGAACTGCTGTGGTCAGAGGGAAAAATCTATCAGAATTCTGCAAACTTGAAACCGTTGTTTATTCCTCCGTCCCCACTGGGGTTACCCCTTCATTGTAAGCAGAATCTGGCATCGGTCCACACTTGCCTGCCAATAACAACCAGGTGAACCCTCTCTTTGCCATCCTCCAGGCCTGCAAGTCAACCTGATGGTGGGGAAACCCCTAGCTGTGAGCAGTCATTCAATTCTTGTTAACTGAGTTCCAGCCACACTAAACCTGACCATCCCTCACCAGATTGCTAGTTGCCTAAATTATGTCCTTTTCTGTTATTCTTAGGTTCAGCTCAATTCCCCCCAGCCCTCTCCGCTCGTTTGGAGGCAGAACCTCTTCCTGCCTCCCCAAACTGTCTAGAATGTCCTCTCCAAAGCTTGGCCCCACGCTTTGGTCCCAGTCGGCTCAGGGACTCTGGGCAGATCCCAACATTACAGGGTCAATTCGGACCGCCAGCCCTTCCCACAATGCTGCGGCCCTTTCTAGCAGAGGCCAGTCCCGAAACCTCGCGAGAGTACGATGGCGCCCGTTGCAGCCTAGCCTCGGAGCGCCACGCCTACTCCGGCCTCGGAACGCCCTGTCCCCTCCCCACCTTCTACTCGCGCTCCCCTCTGGGATTGGCTGATGGAACCGGTCAGTTTTTTCCTGGCCAGAAAGCGGTTCGACTACAAGTCTCTCTTCTAGTCCCGCCTCCGAAGCCTGTGGATTGGACAGCCGAGTCATATGTCACGCGCCTCCACGGCAGCGCGGACCAGCCAATCAGGAGCTTGGCGTATTTTACAAACTGGGGAGTAGCAGCAGCAGAATCCCAGAAAGTCAAGAAAAAAGCAGAGAGAGTGAGACGTTCCCTGGAAGGTGTGGCACAGGGCGCCTGGAGGGAATGGGGATGCGAGGGCTTATATGGAGGAGACCAATTGGGGCTCCTGGGGCGAAAGAGCAGGCTCGGGATGTCTGGAAGTGGCAGCCAGAAGTATGGCCTTGCTGGCGCTGGAGGCTTCCGGGCATAGGGATTGGGGCAGAAATGGAAGTATCAGGGATGGTGGGACCCGTGCTCCAAGAACTAGTTGACTTTGATCCCCATCCTGCCTGTTTTTTCTCCGTCTTCATTGTAGCCGCCATGACCACTCTCCAAGCCGCGAAGGATCCCCTCATCCGCGGTGTATCCCCCACCCCTAGCAAGATTCCAGTACGCTCTCAGAGACGCCCGCCTCTTCCCACAGTCAAACCGTTTGCTCTGGACCAGGAGAACCAAGATCCGAAGGTAAGAGGGCCGGGGTGGGTGAAAAGAGTAGTTACAAGGAGGTAGCACACACTAGCAATGCACCCCAACGCTGAATCCTAGCTTTTTGTCCTCCCCTCCCTCCCCCCAGAGATTGGTGCAGAAGCC
Source organism: Graphiurus murinus (assembly GCA_004027655.1). Lineage (NCBI taxonomy): Eukaryota > Metazoa > Chordata > Mammalia > Rodentia > Gliridae > Graphiurus > Graphiurus murinus. The sequence goes on from PVLC010031259.1 coordinate 4,408, forward strand.
ACCGCTCAGTATTCAACGTCCCCTCGTTGACTCAGCAGGCCCTAGGTTGAAAACCACTCACCAAACAGAGAAATCGCAAAGACCGATGGGGATCACTCCGCTTCGGAACCCCTTGGAAGAGCTCAGGCCTAGCCCTGGGGGACAAAATGTGGGGCCTGGGCCTCCTCCCCAGACAGGTACCTGTTGAAGGCCTCTCGGGCTGAGTGGGAATGGGAAGGGTCCAGTGGGCCTGGGGTTTTGCACTCCCCTTGGTCTCTGCTTGCTGTAAGAGGCCTGGTCCCAGCTCAAGGAAATCTCTGCTTGTAGAAGCCCTCTCCTTCCTTCAGCAAAATGTCCCTCTTCTCAAAGCCTTTCCCAGCTCACCTAGGCACAGTCAATTGCTCTGGGTTCTGAAACTTTCTATTACTTCATTTTATTGATTGATTGATTACAGTACTGGGGATTGAGCCCAGAGGCATTCTACCTCTGAGCTACACCCCCAGCCCTATTTTTATTCTTTATTTTATTTTTTTGTGGCACTGGGGATGGAACCCAGGGGCATTCTACCTCTGAGCTACACCCCCAGTCCTTTTTTTTTTTTTTAATTCTTTTTTTCTTTCTTTATTTTTTTTGCGGTACTGGGGATTGAACTCAGGGACATTCTACCTTCAAGCTATACCCCCAGCCCTATTTTTTATTCTTTATTTTGAAACAGGGTCTCACTAAGTTGCGGAGTGCCTCACTCGGTAGCTGAGGCTGGCTGCGAACCTGGATCTTCCGGTCTCAGCCTCCCAAATGCTGGGATTACAAGTGTGGGTCACCACAAACAGGGTCTCACTAAGTTGCAGAGAGCCTCACTAAGTAGCTGAGGCTGGCCGAGAATCCAGATCCTCCGGTCTCAGCCTCCCAAATACTGGGATTACAAGTGTGCCACCACACCCACCAATTCTTTATTTTGAAACGGGATCTCACTAGGTTGCTGAGAGCCTTGCTAAGTTGCTGAGGCTGGCTTTGAATCTGCAATTCTCCTGTCTCAGCCTCCCAAGTACTGGGATTACAAGCATGCACCACCATACCCGGCTGGTAGTACTTCTTTTATATCTGTCCGTACTTTGGTTTGAATCTTACCTCTCAAAAGTTTGATGATAGCTTCTTTTTTTTTTTTTTTGTGATACTGGGGATTGAACTCAGGGGCATTTTACCTCCGAGCTATATACCCAGCTCTGGGTTTTTTTTTTTTTCGGTACTGGGGATTGAACTCAGGGGCATTCTACCTCCGAGCTATACCCTCAGTCCTATTTTTTATTCTTTATTTTGAAACCGAGTCTCACTAAGTTGCGGACTGCCTCACTAGGTAGCTGAGGCTGGCCTCGAACCCGGATCCTCCGGTCTCAGCCTCCCGAATGCTGGGATTACAAGCGTGCGCCACCACGCCCAGCTTCCCAGCCCTGTTTTTTATTCTTTATTTGCAACAAGGTCTCACTAAGTTGCAGAATGCCTCACTAGGTAGCTGAGGCTGGCCGCGAACCCGGATCCTCTGGTCTCAGCCTCTCAAATGCTGGGATTACAAGCGTGCACCACCACGCCCGGCTGATGATAGCTTCTTGATGTCAGGATCTTTGTCTTATTCATCCATGGCCCTGGTGCTTAAAATAGTTTTATATAAAATTCTGTGAACATTTGGCAAGCTGGGTTCAATTGACGGAGTCTCTTGCTCACTCTTGCCCCTTGGAGTAATTGTGTTAGGTTTCCTGACCCCTTAGCCTCCTGCTTCCCATTCTTCTCACCTGTTTCCTGTTCCTTCTCACCCAATCTCTACTGGGGATTGAACCCAGAGGCATTCTATCTTCAACCTACACCCCCAGCCTGATTTTATTTCTTATCTGGAAACAGGGTCTTGCTAGGTTGATGAGAGTCTCACTGTTTGCTGAGGCTGTCTTCAAACCTGTGATCCTCCTCCTGTCTCAGTCTCCCAAGTACTGGAATTACAAGTGTGCACCACATCTGGCTCTTTCTCACCTTTTCTCTAAACTTGCAGAGGCTCCAGGGGCCATAGAGTTTGTGGCTGACCCTGCAGCCCTGGCCACCATCCTGTCAGGTGAAGGGGTGAAGAGCTGTCCCCTGGGGCGCCAGTCCAGTCTGGCTCAGAGAATACTGGTTCGAGGGAGTCGGGGTGGCACCAACCGGAGGGGCCAGGTAATGAGATGGTGTGACATAAGCTGGGGTGGGGGAGGAGGGATCCCAAGCTCCTGCCAGTTGCTTCTGTTGTTGTCCCAGGGTGCTCGGGCCTCTGCATACTTGGCCCCCAGAACTCCCATCCATCGACTGGACCCTGCCAGGGCTTCCTGCTTCTCAAGGTTAGAGGGACCAGGACCACGAGGCCGGACTCTGTGCCCGCAGAGGTTAGAAGCTCTGGTGAGTGTCCTTGAGGAGCTTCTGGGTCCTAGCTGGGCCCTGGGAGAAAAGGTACCTTGTGATGGGCCAAGGGGTTCTGTCGCAGAAGGTGGGGTTGGTGGTGAGGCCTGAAGGTTTGGGGCCTACCTCTGACTCTGCTTTCATCTCTTGCTCCTATGGATCAGATTCCACCTTCAGGACCTTCCTTTCACCCCTCCACCTGCCCCAGTTTACAGGAGCTAAGAAGAGAGACAGGTGGCAGCAGCTGGTGAGAAGGAGAGGGTGTGGGAGAAGGTCATGTGGAAAAGAATGAACGAGTGTCTGAGACGAGGGTCCCCCAGAGCTGGGGCCTTCTAGTAGCTTTAGGACTCCCCACCAACCGAGGAGGGGATGGAGGAAACCTGTGAGTACCCAGGGTGAGCCCTTGCAACAGGCTTCAGGCCTTCATAGCCCGGCTTCAATGTGACATGGAAGAAGAGGGGGGACAGAAAGGTAGGGTGCTATTTCTTTTGGCTAGAACATAGACTGTGGCAATAAGTGAGATTGGAGTTCAGTTCTTGACTTCTCTGAACTTTGGTTTCTTTGTCAAATAAGGATGATATTTGTATCATCATTAGAGGTGGTTAGGAGAATGAAATAAGATGACATTTGTCAAGTTTGATGATGTTTGTCACCAAATATGAGCTGGGCACACGTTACTCAACATAGTGAGTAATGTTATCCTTATTGTCACCAGGACTTCAGCAAGCCAGGCCTCAGGACTACTCCTGGAAACCCCAGTGCAGCCTGGTGAGTGTACTTGGCAGTGGGAAGAAAATGGGCAGGTGGGCTGCCTGCAGCTGGGAATAAGACTAGAAAGCACAGCAGGTTTGGGACTGGGAGTGAGGAAGTGGGGAGGCAGGGGAGCTAGGTCAGAAAGAACAGGAAGGGCAAGTCAGGCATGGTGGTGCATGCTTGTAATCCCAGTACTTGGGAGGCTGAGACCGGAGGATTAGGGTTTGTGGCCAGCCGCAGTTACTTAGTGAGGCCCTGTTTCAAAATAAAGAATACAAAATAGGACTGGGGGTGTAGCTCGGAGGTAGAATGCCCCTGGGTTCAATCCCCAGTACTGCAAAAAAAAAAAAAAAAAAAGAACAAGAAGGTGGAGATGTAGCTCAGTGGCAGAGCATTTGTCTAGCATTGGTGGGCCCTGGATTTCATCCCCTGCACTGCAAAAAATAAAAGGAGTAAGAGAGAAGACCTCTCTGGATGGGCAGAGGTTGACCTAGTTGCACGTGTCCCCAATTTTGCCCTTTCCCTGCCACTTCTGCAAGGTTGACTTTCCATTTAATATTTTGTACCCAGCCCCGAAGCACCACACCCCAGACCTGCTTAGGGTGTTCAGATTGCTAAGTGTTAGGCTCTCAGGGGATGCTGCTCACACAGGTCCTGGCCCTGAAGGACAGTGGAGGTGGTGAAACTGGTGTACCTTCTTCTGAGGCTGCAAAGCCCTATACCACACTTTGGTGGGTATTCTAGATACTATAGAAAATTTCCTGTCTCCTTTTAGCTTCCTCTCTTCCTGAAGGAGAACATGATGTCTCTCACTCAGATGAAGGAAGAGGGGCCCTCCTGGGTCTGGCCCAGCGGGTACCAGTAAGAGAAACCCGAAAAATAACACACACCAGGGTGAGATGGGGCCCTCCCGGGATGGAGATGGGGGTACTAGAGGTGCTTGGGGGATGCCATTGTAGTGGTCAGCACTGAAGATTGTGGGTGAAGCCAGCCAGTCCTCAGTGTCAGGATGCTATTGGGTCTGAGTTTGCTCCAGATGTGTGCAGGCCCTCTCCAGAGTGGGTCTGACCTCTCTCTACCAGATATCTGGGGTCTGGGATGAGAGTTCATAGACTGATATATATTTGTGTTACCATCAGATCAATGCTGGGGCTGAGAGAGATCTGACCCTTGTCAACCAAAAGCATTCATTCCAGCCAGGTGCAGTGGCACATGCTTATAATCCCAGTACTTGGAAGGCTGAGACAGGAGGACCACAGGTTTGAGGATAGCCTCAGCAAGTAGTGAGACTCTCATCAACCTAATGAGACCTTGTTTCTAAATAAAAATAAAATAGGGCTGGAGGTACAGCTTGGAGGTAGAATGCCCCTGGGTTCAATCCCCAGTACCAAAACCAAAAAACAAATCCCAAAGCATTCATCCCTTCAGTCCACACATATTTACTGACCAGCTACTGAGTGCAGGCACTGTTCTAGGCTCTTTTTTTTTTTTTTTTTTTTTTTTTTGTGGTACTGGGGATTGAACTCAGGGGCATTCTACATCTGAGCTATACCCCTAGCCCTATTTTTTATTCTTTATTTTTGAAACAGGGTCTCACTAAGTTGCAGAGGGCCTCACTAGATAGCTGAGACTGGCCACGAACCTAGATCCTCCAGTCTCAGTCTCCCAAATGCTGGGATTACAAGTGTGCACCACCATGCCTGGCTATTGTAGGCTCTTGACATACATATTCTAGAAAGGGGACACAAAAGATAAAGGCATATGTAAAATATAGAAGACGTCAGCTGGGCCAGGCGTGATGGCACACACTTGTAATCCCAGCATTTGGGAGGCTGAGACCGGAGGATCCAGGTTTGTGGCTAACCTCAGCTACCTAGTGAGGCACTCTGCAACTTAGTGAGACCCTGTTCCAAAAGAAAGAATAAAAGATAGGGCTAGGGGTATAGCTCGGAGGTAGAATGCCCCTGAGTTCAATCCCCAGTACCGCAAAAAAAAAAAAAAAAAAAAAAAAAGATGTCAGCTGGGCATGGTGGTGCATGCTTGTAATCCCATTACTTGAGAGGCTGAAACAGGAGGACCACAGGTTCACAGCCAGCCTCAGCCTCAGCAAGTTAGTAAGGCTTTCAACAACTTAGCAAGACCCTGTTCAAAATAAAAAATAAAATAGGACTGGGAATGTAGCTCAGAGGTAGAATACTCCTGAATTGAATCCCCAGTATCACCAAAAAAAAAAATCAAATGGTAATCCATTCTCTGTAAGGAATTAAATAAGGCACTGAAGGGAAATTGGAATTGGGGGAGTTGGTATCACAATGCAAAGCAGACAGACTGGACAGGGGACTCTCTTCGAGAAGATTATGCTTAAGTAAAGAACAGGAGTTGAGAACAAATAACTAGGGGAGAACATTCCACGAGAACTGCAGGTGCAAAGGCCCGGAGGAATGAATGTGCCCAGTGTGTTTGATGGCCAGCAAAAGAGGCTGGTGAAACTGAAGCGGAGTAAGGGGGAGAATGGTAAGAGACAGGGTTACAGTGATGACAGGGTTAGAAGAGATAAGGACTTAAAACCAGTATAAGCTCTTGACTTTTGCTTAGAATGAGTGGAAAGCCGAGGGGAGAAGGGGTAAGGGAGTGACATGATTTGACTTCAGTCTGGACTGAATCACACTGGCAGCTGCAGTGAGAACAAAACAGGAAGGCAAAGGGGGAAGACATTGCTCTTTACAACTTTTTCCTCTCCACAGGAGAGCTGTGACCCTCACCTGATGCCCTCCCCTGCCCCTATGACCCAACCCATGCCTGGATGTGTGGTACCATCTTCTGTCACCCCATCACCCTTTGGACGGGCTCAGCGTGTGCACTCCCCTGCCATCCCTGCTCTGGTTTGTATCAATAGTTCCTAGGACCTGGGCTAAAGCAGAACAGTCTGGTTGGAGATCCTGCTAGGTCTAGGTTTTGTTCCTGCTCAGCCACCCCCATCTCTCCCTAGACTTCATACTCACTGTTGCGGTGTCTCACCACTCGACCCAAAATGCAGTTCACACCCATCCCATCAGCCTCCCGAGCTCAGCAGGTAAGGAGAGGCATGGGCCACTGCTAGGGGCAGGAGGGAGGTGCTTGAGCATCTCCTTGGGAGAGTTAAGGCAGGCAAGGGGAGACAGCCCCATCTATGGGTACTGGGCCTTGCTGACATCTCACTTCTGCCGCAGGCCCAATGGTTGCGTGGCCTCTCCCCTCAGTCCTGCCCTGAAGAACCGGCACTGCCCTGGGTAAGTATGAGAGGGCTTTCCATTCGAGGTCCCTCTCGCTGTCCCATTGGCCGGGAGGCCTGGCAGTTGGAGCCAGACATGCTGTCTGGAGAAGCCGCCCGCTCTTCACTGCTCCCTGCTTCTGTGTCCCTCCTGGTCTAAGTTCAGGGCCTCTCAGTTAGAGGCTTTCATCCCTTCCTCATGAGGGTGAGTTCTCAGACTGGTCTTTTTTTTTTTTTTTTTTGGTGGTACTGGGGATTGAACCCACAGGCATTCTACCTCTGAGCTCCACCCCCAGTCCTATTTTTTATTCTTTATTTTGAAACAGGGTCTCACTAAGTTGCGAAGGGCCTCACTAAGTAACTGAGGCTGCCCACGAACCCCGGATCCTCCTGTCTCAGCCTCCCAAGTACTGGTATTACAAGCATGCGCCACCACACCGGGCTCCAGACTGGTTTTCTTGCCTTAACCTGGCTTCCTCACCTGCTCTTTTTCTGCCTATCTGGCAGGAGCAGATTGCAGTACGGTTATTTGACCAGGACAGTTGTGTAAGGTTGCAGGAGGGGCCTGGGAAACCTCCTGTGACAAGTCCTTCTGGACTCCACCCTGATAGAACCCTCAACCTCCAGGAGCTAAAGATGCAGGTGGGCCTGTGCGGGCAATGGATTTGATGTCTGCTGGGCAGCCACAGGGCTGGGGAAGGGGGAAAAGGGGCGAGGTGGGATATAGGGGGAGGGTGGCATGGGTAGACTGTGAACTCACATTTTGATGTCACACTGGGGCATCTCTCCCAACACAGCGCATTAGTATCCTTCAGCAGCTGTTGCGACAGGAGATAGAAGGGCTGGCAGCGGGCAAGAATGCTTCTCTTAATGGAGCCACCTCTCTGGATATGGTTGAACTTCAGCCCCTGCTGGATGAGATTGCTAGAACTACGAATTCCTCAGAGCATAATTCTGGGACTTCCCAACTTCCTGGACTGTCACAAAACTCTGGGCTGCCAGAGCTCTGCCTTCCAGAGGAGTGTGGGGAACCACAGCCCTGCCCTGGGGCAGAGCCTAAAGCTGCACAGTCCTGCCCACCAATGGAGCCAGGGCCCCCAGAGTCTAGCTGTAGGGTTGAGCCAGAGAAACCAGAGCCCTCCTCCCAGGAGCAGCCTGAGGTTCCAGAGCCATGCCCTCCAGCAGAGCCTGGACCCCTTCAGCCCAGCGTCCAGGGGCAGGCTGGACCTCCAGAGGCCTGCCCTAGGGTAGAGCAGGGGGCATCAGAGGCCTGCTCCCTGGAACCTAGCAGCCCAGAGTCCAGCCCAGAGCCATGCCATGGTCAGAGGGCCCCAGCAACCACCAGCCTGACCTTCTCTTCCCAACGCCCCCTTTGTGCCAGCCTCCCTGTGTCCTCACTTCAGTCTCCGAGGCCCCCGACAGGCCAGGCAGGTAAGGAGTTGTCTGGGCAGGTGGCGAGCAAAGGAAGTCCTTGTTTCTCACTGGGAGCGGCCCCTGCCCCACGCCAAGCCATGCTCATGATACTATGCTATGCTTTCTTTCCTCTACCTCCCGCCTGTCCCAGCCTGGCTCCCTCAGGAAGAAGGGAGAAGCTGCCCCTCTTGCCCTGTGCCCCTAACTGGCTTGGCCTTTATGGGAGGAAAGAGCAGTGCATGGCAGGAGTATAGAACTCCGCGCTCCTTAGAAACTCTCCCTGACCCTTAGGCCCCAGCAGTCTGGCCCCTCGCACACTGGCCCTGAGGCAACGCCTCAGAGCATGTCTCAGCGCCATCCACTGCTCCCACGAGGCCCGCCTGGATGACGAATGTGCCTTCTACACCAGCCGAGCCCCTCCCCCAGGGCCCACCCGTGTCTGCACCAACCCTGTGGCCACATTGCTTGAATGGCAGGATGCCCTGGTGAGCCTCCAGTCCCCAGCCAGGCCGTGTCTGCACAGCAAGCCTGTGGAAGTGAGGGGCAACTCAGGAGCTGGCAATGGGAACATGACAAGGTCTCTCTTTCTCCAGTGTTTCATTCCAGTGGATTCTGTGGCCTCTCAGCGCTCTCCATCTCCATCGTGAGGTTCTAGCCTCCACCCACACCTGTCCTGCGGAGCTCACCCTCTCCCCTTTAGCCCTTATTTATTGTTGGTCTGCCCATGAGATTGGGAGCCAACATGCTTTTATCCTTTAATAAAGTTTCTAAAGCCGGGTGTGGTGGCACATGCCTGTAATCCCAGTAACTCTCAGCAACCTAGTGAGACCCTGTTACAAAACAAAAGGCTGGCGGAAGCTGGGTGCGATGGCGCATGTTTGTAACCCCAGTACTTGGGAGGGTGACTGGAGGATCCGGGTTCCTGGACAGCCTCAGCTACTTAGTGAGGCCCTCCACAACTTAGTGAGACCCTGTTTCAAAATAAAGAATAAAAAAAAATAGGCCTGGGGGTATAGCTCAGAGGTAGAATGTCCCTGGGTTCAATCCCCAGTATGGCAAAAAAAAAAAAAAAAAAAAGGCTGGTGGAATAGCTTGGAGGTGGAACGTCCCGGGTTCAATCCCCAGTATGTAAATAAAATAATAAAAAAATTAAATTAAATTAAAAATAAAGTTCTAAAGAATCCAAATGTCTAGCTAATGAGTTTTAGGTGTCCTAATTGAGCAACCACTGCTGCTGTTCTCCAGTTGCCCACAAGGTGGCAGTGTGCTCCATCTTAAGCCCCCGGGGCTCTCAGGAGGTCCCAGGCTCCCTCCTTAGCTGTCCTGCAGGGAGGGAGCTTTCCCACTCCTGCCCAGCCCACCCCTCAGCAAGCTCTGGGTGTGTTGGCAGTTACGAAATCTGCGCTTTTTCCTGAGCCTTGAGATCAGTCCCACTTCTAGAAGCCATCAGCTATTTTCTCATCCTATAGCGCTCCTCTCTGCCCCTCTGCATCCACTTACAGTCCCAGCTACTCTGGAGGCTGAGGCAGGATTGCTTGAGCCCAGGAGTTCAAGGGTAACTTGGGCAACATAGACCTTTTCTCAAAACAAAAGCAACTCTCCCTGCACTCAGAAGGGCAGAAATACCAATGCAGACCTTTGGAATCCTCCTTGGCCTACAGAGGGAGGCCCCAAAGCTCTCCTGGAGCTGATTTCCCCTTCTTCCCCACAGCAGAGTAGAAGCCTGGACTGCCCTCCTCACCTTTCCCCAGAGGGAGGCCTTGCCAGGAATAACTCAGCCTTTGCCCCTGGCAGATTGATAAGCAGGATGGGAGTTCTTGGGGGGGGGGGCAGGAAAAGGGCCACTTTCCCCCCACTCTGCACCAAGTTAAGCAGCCACACACAATCCTTCAACCTCACTTTATTGGAAGAGGCAACAGTAGCTGTAGCCCCAGGGCCTAGCCCAGAGAGGGGTGGAATGGGGACTGTACAGAATGAGTTTTAAATGCTAGGGAAGAATTCACTGGTTCCTCCAGTTCACAAGAAGGCTGCCTAGGCCAGAGCCTGAAGCCTGAAAATGGAGATGAAGGAGGAGGAGATGGAGAGAAAGTCATGGAGAACCAGTCCCTACCCAGTCCTAGAGGACCAGCCCCTATGCTGTCCTAGCATCTCCCCACCTGGAGAGGCTCCTGTTCTTCCCTCCCAAACCGCCAGGGCTTCTCTTCTGCTTTCTGGGTTTCTGAGCCCCTGCTAGTGAGGCTGTCCCCCAGTTCCTCTAGAGGAGAAGGCCACGACCTCCACCCCCCTCAGTCTGGCTTTCACTGGTGCATGCCTGGATGAGGGTGGTCCTCTCCTAAGCCCTCGGCCTTACTACCCCCTGCCTCCCCCTCTCCCAGCCACTGGTACCCTTGAGCCGTTAGCGCCAGTCTATTTAGGCTGCCTCCCGAAGGAAGCCAGAGGGTTTGCCCCAGGCCAGGCTCCCAAAGGATAAGGTGGGGCCTTGGGTGGGGCCAGCTGGAGGTGGGCGTGAACGGGAGCAGGAGGGGAAGGGCGAGCAGGGGTGCAGGGGAGGGTGCCCGGCTCAGTCCGGGTAGATGATGAAGCCCGAGAAAGTGCTGTACTTGTTGGTGTTGCCACCGTGCACCTTCCCACCATCCAGCTTGATGAAGACCTCATCGCCCACATCCAAGTGCAGGATGACGCTGTTGCTGGCATAGTCGTAGTTCTGATCTGCATCCTGAGCAATGGCGCTGGCCCGGACCTAGCAAGGAAAGAGAGGAAAATGCCCTATTCAGCTGTGCAGAGCTGGGGCGACCAGGGGCTGCTAGGCATTCGAAGGCAGTGCGAGGGTAACCTGCTGGGGCAGCTAGACTAGGAGAGTGAATATCAGGCCTTCTCTGGGCATCCTTTTCATCTGTAAAGTGTGTGTGAGGGGGGTAATAAAAGAGCCTATCTCGTGAATTTGTTATGATTAAATGAGTGTTACATGTAGAATGTGTTCAGAGTAGTGGTTTGCATACAGAAAATATTATACAGGGTCTGCTGTTATTCTGCTCAATTTAAAAATAAAATTAACCTGTAGGATAATTTCTAAGATTCTGTGTCGACTGGGACCACCTGTTAGTCCTAAACTTGCGTTGGCTTCCCAGGTGCTGGGGCATAGGTGTGTCTGAGCAGTTGCCACAGAGTATGGGGCGCGGGAGGAGAGGAGAGGGGGGCCCCGGGAGAGTTCACTGCTGTGCTCCGACCGCTGGAGCCTGAGTGCGGGCTTCCCAGAGCAGCAGCAGTTGGTGCCCCGAAGTAAGGGGTCTCACCTTTCACAGGAACAGGGAGCCCCACCTCCCCTCTGGCGTCTCCACCCCCCTGCAACTTCACAGCCAGCCCCCTCTCCAGTCCCCCTCTTTCCATCCCACTGGGGCTGGTTATTAACTCATTAATTATTCATCATTATTCTAATCATTATTTACCATCCCCAGGGCTGCAGAGCCCGCACTGTGGAATACAGAGTGGGAGCCAAGCGGCTCCGCCCCCTCATAAACCTGCACACTTTAAATACACACTTGCTCCCTTGGCCTCCCTAGGCCCCCCGCATACAACATCTACTTGGTGCCACAAGCAGAGACACCACCAGTCTATTCATACCTTTGCACTCTGCACCCACTGACACACACTGGGATCATGCACACATTCATGCTTCCTTACACACTTCTTTACACACATACACTATCTCACCCTCATACAGACACACAGGCACTCCCCTTCCTGGGGTTCCTAGGGAGGTCCTGCAAGGAGACCCCAAAGCAGGTTGGGGGGGTTGAAACAAGGTGTCCTCCTGGGTGCCAGAGAGCACTGCAGTGGTAGCAAGGCCTAAGGCTCAGAGAGAGCCCCAAAGAGCAGGCCTGACATGGCTCACCACCCTGAACCCCCTGCCTGGGGCATTCTGAGGTCATTGCTCAACCCAACCCTTCTACCCGCCCACCCCAGGGCCGCTCAGCCTAGGCAGCTCCCTCCACCTCTTGCCTGCTGTGTATGTCTGAAGCAGAGTCCTTGGGGCTATTTGCCCAAACCAAGGTGGCAGTGACTCCAACTGCCCTCAGGGGCAGCTAGCAGCAGTACCTGGAGGCTCAGAGGTTCCTTGAGAGAATGTAGGGCCTACAGAGCCCGCCAGGCTCCAAGGCCTCCCTTCTTCCCATTCTTTGTTTCTTCCCCCTCCAAATCCATTCCTCTCCACCACCTAGCTGGCCCCTGAGCTGTCAGAACACTTTCCACCTCTGCCTATGGACTCAGTATTAGCTGAGGGCAAGGCCTGGTCTAGGCTTGGCCCCAGTTTCTGGTGAGTAATAGGACAGCTGTCTGGCAAATGAACAAAAAAGTGTTTTCTTTTTTACCCTTTCCTTGAAAATCTCAACTGAATGCCCCATGCAGAATGGCTGCCACATGCCTGCTGCTCGAGACATGGATTCCAGTCTCATTCCAAAAAGCTAAATTCCAGGTAGCTCACCCTATGCCAGGACAGGGAGACCCAAAGGCCAGGAAGGCTGCCTCCAGGAGAGCGTGCAGCTCAAGGGAGCAGGAGAAAAGAGGCTAAATGGTGGGGGAAGACACCAAAGACGTTTGGTTTGGTTTGGTTTCCCATAGTTGGAGTGTGAGGTCACCGCTGCAGAGACATTAAGCTTTGAGTCCTGAGTTCTAATTCTAAGACCATTCCTAATACTTTGTGAGGCTCTGGACAGGTGATTTTCTTCCTCTGGCCCCCAGTTCCTCTTTGGCTAATTGAAATGACTTACAGGTTCTTGGCAGCTTGGCATTCCCGGGTTGTGGAATGAGTGTGTGGAGAGTGATGCTGTGGAGCAACCTGCCTGGAGACTTAAGCAGCTACCAGTGGGATCGGGGCTAGCTGGGAAAGGGGGATCTCACCTGTCCGTTCTTCATCAAATCGGCCCACATGCTAGTACCATCGCCGCCTCGCATGAGCACATGGTAAGCGAAGAAGTAGACGCCAGGCATGGGGCAGGTGAACTTGCCGCTGGCTGCCTCGTAAGCGTTGCCCACGTTAGTCACCACGTCGTCAAAGCGCAGCACTTCGTAACCCTCGTGAGGCCGCCGCAAGCCGGCGTAGAAAGCAATTCGAGGCATGTAGCCGGCCGGGGGCACTGCCCCGCCCGGGCCTGGGCCGGGAGGGCCCGGTGGACCAGGCCTGCCAGGTTCTCCCGGGGGCCCTCGCGGCCCTGGAGGCCCTGGAGGGCCCCGCAGGCCTGCTTTCCCCCGCCGGCCCACCTCTCCCTTGGCACCTGGCGGGAAGGGCGGCACGGACGCTGGAGTGCCGTCGGGGCCTGGGCCTCGGGACTCATGTGGGTCACACACCATGCGGCAGCGACCCAGCATCTCATAGTGCGCCGGCCCGCGGGAGCTGTGCACCAGCAGCGGGATGGCCACCAGCAGCAGGAGCACCATGGCCACCCCGACGGCCGCGCCCGCCACCCGCTTGCGGCGGCTCAGCCGCGATGCGGCCAGGGCCAGCAAATCTTCTTCGCTTTTGGGCGCAATGGCGGCAGGGACCCGGGGCTCTCCGCGGGCCCGGGAGGCGGTGGCCGGGCTCAGGCCTGGGTCTGGATCCCCCCCGACGGCTGCACCCGGCCCCCCTGCCCCTGCAGGAGGCCGCCGCAGCGGTGCCGCTCCCCACCGATGGTCAAGTCGAAGGTCCCTCTGTGGGTTGGGCCGGGGGCAGCTCCGGACGGTTCAGAACCCGTGGTTCTCTGTTACCCTTCTGTGCTGTCCTAACGATGCGGGGCGCCTGAGATTCGCGGCTTCTTGGACGGCTGGTTTCTTATAAGTCTAGGATGCCTGCTCTCCAAACTGCTGCTTTCTCAGTAACGGCAGTGCCTATGTCCCAGCTTACCCACACGGATCGCTCCGGGTTGGAGTCGGCTGGAGGGGGACTACTCCTTGCGCTCCGGACGTCCCAAGCCCGGTGCTGCGAGTGGTGCCCACTGGGTGCAACCTCCTTGTAGGTTTCGCGCTCCAGCTCTAGGAGAACATTCACTCACCTTCTCCAGCCACAGCCGCAGCCCTCGCTGGAGCTCTGGCCTGGCGTCTCTCTCCTGCAAGTGCTCTCCCTCTCTGCGTCCCTAACCTTCTTCCCATTCCTCCCCCGGCAGCAGTGCGGGTGGTGTGAGTCGCCGCGCGGCGAGAGTCACTATAAGCGGCCGAAGGCGGAGCGACCCCTGGCGTCCAAAGCGGGAAGCGCGGGGGCGGGGCAGGCAGCACCCCCGCCCCAGGATCACCCCCTCCCCTTCCCGAGCCTCTAGGTTTCCTGCTAGCTCTGGGGTTTCGGCAGGGATTCACAGCCCCCAACCCTACCCTCACTATCATCCTCTATCCAGAGTCTGGCATTCTCCGAGCCTAGAGGAATCCAGAAACAGCCATGGGATAAACAAGGGTCAAGACATAAACGCAGAGAGAAGACAGAGGTGGATTGACCAGCTTAAAAAGAGAGGCAGAGGGACTCAAAAACAGAAAACAAAACAAGTAGGGCGAGAAAAGATAAAAATTCACCACCATAGGCCCCTCCATGACTGCAAGCGAGTAATGCATTTTCAAGGGTTTAATGGGTAGTTATTGGCCTTAACTGGAAAAGGCAAGTCTGCCACCCCTCACTCCGAGGGTTGGTGCACAAAGCAGCTGTGTGTGCATGTACATGTGTGTGTGTG
>PVLC010031260.1:5348-19012 GCA_004027655.1 Graphiurus murinus
CGGTACTGGGGATTGAACTCAGTGGCATTCTACCTCCGAGCTATACCCCCAGCCCTATTTTTTATTCTTTTTATTTTGAAACCGGGTTTCACTAAGTTGCGGAGTGCCTCACTAGGTAGCTGAGGCTGGCCGCGAACCCGGATCCTCCAGTCTCAGCCTCCCGAATGCTGGGATTACAAGCGTGCGCCACCACGCCCGGCTGAGTCTATGTTCTAACATGAATTTTAGAAGGACACATACATTTGAGCCTTAGCAGTCACCAACCCACCATCCTAGAGATCCTGGAGCTTTTCACTGTGATTTAGTGATGACTGCTAACTGTCTGCTGAGTTCAAGATCTGTAATGCCAATACTTGGGAGACTGAAACAAGAGGTTCATAGGTTTGAGGTCAGCTTCAGCAACATAGTGAGATCCTTAGCAACCTAACAAGATTCTGTTTCAAAATAAAAAGGTATGGGTGTGTAGCTCAGAAGTAGAATACCCCTGGATTAACCCCAGTACCATTAAAAAAATCAATAAGGATCTACTCACCTACAGCTGCATTGCCCAAGGAGGATCTATTCCTTTCTGCCCTTTTCCTAATTTAGGGCCTCAGTGATTAGGTATGAGGCTGAAGTTCTGTAACGATTACAAATCCTGCCAACCCCATTGCATCACTTAGGGTGTTAGAATGCAAGTAACAGAAAGCAGCTTTGGCTGTTTTATACAAAGAGGGAGGGAACTATGAGAAAGATAGCAGACAGGAAGTGTTCTGTCTCAAGCCACTACCATTTGCACCGTTGCTATGATGAATGGCCTCCAACCATGTTAGCAGCTGCCATCTCCCAGCTTGGCATCCTTTTCCATAAAATGGAGCTAGTCCTGTCAACCTTGCAGGGTGGCTGTGAGAACTGAATGAGGGAATGGGCATGCGTGTTCCAGAAAAGCAGAGCACGTACTGTAATTGACAGACATTAAGCTTGCTCTGAATGGGCCAGCTGTGTCCGATCATCAGCTTTTCATTTCCTCTCATCCTCACTGTCCCTTTTCATTTGCTTTTGCGCTGATTTGTTTATTTAGTTTGTTTTACCCTGCTTTATTCCTCAGAGGGTTTGTTTCTCAGGTGGCAGAGTTTCCCCCTTAGATTCCTGGCAGGCTGAATTTGCTCACATCCTGGCCTCTGTAACTTCATGGGGGTCTTTGTCTTTCTCCTTTAAATTCAAGAACTGGGGTCAGTGTGGAATTGACCCTCTGCTGGGCAGTCCTTCCTCAGTACCCTCAAAGAACCAGGGGATCTTTTGCTTCTGCAGGAGACTCCTCCTCCTCCTCTTCCTCCCTTTCTGTCTCCATTTCTTCCCTCTCCTTCTCCAAGTGTGGGCTATATTTGGACCACTGGGACCCAACAGGCTAACATCTTGTCAGCATCTCTATCCTCCTTCCTCGGGGTCTGGATGTAACAAATTTTTCACAAATTTTTAGTGATGTCTAGTTCTGGGGGTGAGGTTCATGGTGATTATTTTACTTTCTTCTTTATAGATTTGTCATTACTCAAATTCTTTATAATAAACTCAAACTATTAAAGCATACAATCATCCCTCTAAAAAACCAGCAGCCTAAAGGATAGAACTCTGGGTTAATTGGAAAAGTCTCTGTAGGAATGAATAATTTAACTTGTATTCTTAGGTTTACTGTTACCGTTTGGGTTTGGCATACCCCCCAAAGGCTCATGAGTTGAAAGCAGAGTTCCCATTGTAGCAAGGTTCAGAGGTGGGGCTGGGTAAAGGAGGTAGGTCATGCAGGCATGGGCTCGGGGACTATACACATCCCTGGCCCCTCCTCCTGTTCTGTCTGCTTCCAGCATCCATGACTGAGAGCAGCTTTTCTCTGCTGATCATGGCTGAAACCCTAAGCCCAATAAACTTTTGTTTCTCTAGTTTGTGTTTGTCAGGTATTTTGGTCACAGTGATAAAAAAACAAACAAACAAACACTGAAATAGTAATATTCATGATTATTCATGTTACATAGACTACTTGAATATATCTATAAGTCCTGTTGACTTATAACTCAGACACTTTTTGTTTTGTATTGTATAGATTAATAATATTTCGTGTGATATTTCCACATATGCATAGATTGGGAATTGATTATGTCCATCTATCTTTCTTCTACCTTCACCCCAACTCCTGCCTCCTGTCTAGTCTCTAGTAATCCCTCTTCTACTTTCAGGTCAACTCTTTTATTGATTTATATATCTTTTTTAGTTTCCAAATATGAGAAAGAACATGTGACACTTGTATTTTGGTGTTTGGCTTGCTTGCTTAATATGATGTTCTCAATTCCATCCACTTTGATGCAAATGACACAATTTAATTTTTTGAATAATAACCAATTATATATACACATATTAGGCTGATTCCATACCATAGTACTGTGAAAAGTGCTGCAATAAACATGAGCATGCAAGTATTTCCTTTGTATGCTGACTTCCTTTCCTTTCGATACATATCCAGAAATGGGATAAATGGATCATATGGTTGTTCTGTTTTTAGCCTTTCGAGGAACTTGCCTACTGTTTTCCACAGTGATTAATTTACATTCCACTAATACAAGTTCCATTTCCCTTATATTTGTTGTTTTTTATAAAAAAAATAATTGCCATTCTAATTGGAGTGAAATGGTATCTCACTTTAGTTTTAATTTACATTACCCTGATGGCTAGTTATATTGAGCATTTTTATATATTTATTGGCTTTTGTATTTCTTCTGAGAAATATCTGTTCATTTTGCCCATTTTTAAGTAGATTCCTTGTGATTTTTGTTTGTTTTTGTTTAGATTTTTTAGTTCTTTGTATTCTGGGTATTACCCTTCTTTATCAGATGAACATCTGGCAAAGATTTTTCTTCTATTTTTGAGGGTTCTTTCCTTCCTCTGTTGATTGTTTTCTTTGCTGTATAAAAGCTTTTTAGTTTGATAAACTCCCACTTGTTAATTTTTGTTTTGTGTCCTGTACTTTTGAAGTCCTATCCAGAAAATCTTTGCTTTTAGCAATGTCTTGAAGTGTTTCCCCTTCTAGTAGTTTCAGAGTCTTTTAAGATCTGTGATCCATCTTGAGTTGATTTTTATACAGGGTAAGAGATAGGGGCAAAGTTTCAGTCTTGTGAATATCCAGTTTTTCCAGCACCATTTGTTAAAGAGACTGTCATTTCTCCAGTGTATGTTTTCAACACCTTCGTTGAGAATCAATTGGCTATAGATGTGCAGATTTATTTCTGTAGTCTCTATTTTGTTCTTTTGATCTATGCAGAACTTATATATTTGTTTGTTTGTTTATTTCTTTATTTTAAGATGGGGTCTTGCTATTTAGTCCAGACTGGGCTCAAACTCACAATCCTTCTGCCTCAGCCTCCTAACACAGTCACATAATTTTTAGGCTTAAAGATTTCCGATTGGAAATTTCTCCCTATGTTACTCTATAGTTTAGTCATTGTCAAAGTATCATATACAGGCTTTCTTAATCCATATTGGAGTGTGGAGCTGGAGATAGAGTTGGGGTAGAGGATAAAGAATGAACTCTCTGTGTTAGAGCCAAATGAATTTATTATGATCGGTACTACTGGAGTGAAGCAAAGCGAGAACACACAGTGAATTAATGATGTGAGTGAAGGGCTGAAATGAAAGACTTCTCAGAATGACAGCAAGCTTAACACTGTGACTTAAGGCCTTGTATTTAATGCCCCGACCACTGCCAGTTTGGGCTTGATATAGTGACAGTCCAATGCTTTAAGACTCTCTCTTGTTCATGTTATTTTTCCCTGGGTGGCAATTTTTCTGTTCTCAATTCAGGGGAAGTGAGCTAAGGAGCAAGTGAGTTGTTGGGAAAAGGATAGGCCTGTGAAAATCAAAGTGGTGATATGCTGCTTTTCCCAATCCCCAGTCTCTACTGGGGGAAAACATGGGGAGAAAACAGAGTGAGTGCCCTCTGTAAATGCAGGCTTTAAATTTTAATTGATCTGTGCAAATTACATTTCTCTAAATTTATGTCAAATTCATTATGACCCAAGTGCAGACATTGCTGACACCAAAACACTGATGTTTGACCAGGGACATTAAATTTGTGCCCAAAAGCAAGGAACAAATGACCCATGTGCCCTCTTCATTTCTACTGAAACCATGGGCAGTCTTTGAGATTCATTGCCCTAAAACATCATGTGTTTTTGCCGATGAATAAACAAGTGACATTACTTTGTGCGTATTTTAATATAAGCTGTGTCATACTGTATATATGTATAAAAACGATCTGAAAATCTCATCTCACAACAGTGAGAGGGAGAGAGGCAAGGACCAAGGGTAAGCATAGAGAACAAAGGGATTGGAGCAAAGGGACATTTGTAATTTTCTCATCTCCTTATCTTTTCCTCCCTTTTGTTTTTCTTTTTGAAGAAATATTGTCATACTTTACCTTCACTACTAGAAATTACTTTCAAAGATTTGGAAATAATACTCTCCAAAGAAATCTAATTGAGTCCAGTAATACACTTAATGACTGCCTTGTCAAATTGCTTCATTGGGTGTTTTAAAATCAATTTCTACATAGCAGTTATATTTTGTGATGCATCTGATTCTATATGGGCACTGGGATGAATGAAAAGCCAAAGAGATTTATCTATTTATTTATTTATTTATTTATTTATTTATTTATGTATTTTTCTAATGTTTTTGTCATTCTTGCAGCTAGGAAGAGCAAGGAACATGTTCATGAAGGAATGAACTGAATGGATAGGTAGGAGAATGGGTAGTGAAGGTTAGATATGCTGTGAGAGATACTCATTTGTTAGACCTAGGATGACTTTGAGCACAGGTTAAATAAACTTTTGGAGAAAGTGGAATTTAAAACACATTCTCACTTTTCACCAACAGCTGGATTTGACGAAGGCAGTATTAAATCATCAAAATTGAGGGATTGGACAAGATTTTAACCTCATAATAAATTGAAGCTGGGATTTTGTTGGGGTATAGCTAGGGAACAATGAACAGTTTTCTTCTTTCAAAGAAATGAGGGGAAAATATAAACAGTGAACTCATTTAGAAATGTAGTGGGGTAATCACACAAGTCACAGGGAAAACTAATGGTACCCAGGGGGCAGCAAAGAGGTCAGCAAAGTCGGATCTACTGCGTAAGTATAGGTTGTTATTTTGAAAGGGCCAGGAGGAGACAGAGGGTCACTGGCAGCCAAGTTTGCAGCCCTCCAAATATGATAATGGAACCAACAACCACAGAGAATTAAGCAAGAGACTCATCTTCTCCTGGGGACCCAGTGAAATGGAGATGGAAAGAGGCAGTTTTGCCTGACTGGCATGATGTCTTTTCCTAAATGATCACCTGCTCCCTTCGATTTCTACTTCCCGGCTTAGAGTCCCTGCCCTCTCCTCCCCACAGCAGTTCTTTATATTTCTGCAGCTTCAGAAGTGGAGAAAAATAAAGACCCAATGAGAAGCTTAAAACTTTCATCCTGTTTTTGCACTACCAGCCCACCCATCCCAGCCCCTTAAAAGGGGGAAAACCCCTCTTTTCTCTGAATTCTAGAAGGCTTTCAGTAGGAAAGTCTTGCCAGGAAAACCTCTTGGTTTATGCAGCAAAGAATTTCTGGGGCCACAATTAGAAAAGCTTGGAGCTGTGGGCTGCTCCCAGGCTGATGGCTTTCTAGGAGGTGCTGGTCATTATCACAAAGGGAAGAGCTGGAAATTAGTGGAAGCCAGAGGCCAATAGGTTTGCCTGTTTTGTAAAATCGTCTGAAGAGGGCAGACTGAGGCAGGCTATGGGTGGGAAGACCAAAAGAGAAATGGAGTCGCCCCTTCCTCCCCACGCCCACCCCAGTGAAGGCTGGCAGTGATTAGCTCTGGAAGTGGCATATACTCAGCTCTGCTTCAAACACATGCTGTCAAACTTGTTTTTCTGCGCCTTGAAAAATTCTGTCAAATGCCATAAGCCATCCTGTCAAGAAAACTGATTTTAACTGCCGGATCCTTTGCTTTGGCTCTCTTTTCTTCAGAGTATTAGCCTCCTTCTTTGGCTGTTGGCCAAATAGGATGTCCGTGTGATGAGACATGAGGTAAGCCATGGGCCTCCGTGCCCGTGGGGGCCAAGCAGGCGACATAAATGGCAAAGTGGGCCTGTGGGGACTGGCAAGGTGGACTGGCCTCATCCAGCCTAAAGGGGGCATTCAGTCCTCACGCAGTAGACTGTTGACCTGCAGTGCTGCCAGATCCACTGATCTGTTCATCTTGGTGGACTTCACACCGGTACTGTGGAGGAAGCCAGTCTAAAAGAACTGTGGAAACCCTTGTAGAGTCCCAGCCTCGACTGTCTCAGAGAACAACTCCCTGCTTGATGGTTTTGAGGGTTGGTTTAAAGGATTGGTTGGAAAGAAATAACTCCTTTTTGCCCAGTGATCTTAGTTGAGCTTATATCACTTGTAACTCAAGGGACACTGACAGAGGACTCTGACTGCTTGGGTTTAGGCTGCACCTGACACTTGATGACTATGTCATCTCGAGGAAGTCCATTTATCTCTCACCTCAATTTCCTCCTACGTACAATGAGAACAATAACAGAATCTACTTCATAGGGATGTTGTCTCCATATGTGTAAAGCACATATATAAATGTTGTCATCAAAGTGTAAGTGGCTAAAAAATGAGCAAATACCTCGGAGAGAGGATCCTGATTTGTCTGTGACTGAAAAAGCACTTCTGCCCAAAGACAATTTCGACCTAAAAGGTGATTTCTCTTCTCCCAGTTTTTGCCCTACAGAAAAGAATAGTGACTCTGTGTAAGAAAGATGTTGCTTTCCTTCCCAGAAGAGAAAGAAAGAAAAACTTTATAAAATCAAATTCATGTTACATCAAGAAATTAGAAGATCAACTAGGCAGGAACTCTAGAACAAGGTAGAATTCATTAATATTCTGAGAGGGATGGAAAGTTGAAGAGATAGTAGAGTCATTAGAAGACATTTAAACACCCACCACAAAGAGAAGTTACTAATGGGTGAGTGTAGGTATAATTGAATGCTTGCATTTATGAGAGAATCCAGGAAATGACAGGTCTGTAATTTCAACTTCAGTAAGAGGAGGTAATGGAGGTGCTGTTCAGGCTTAGAGCAGCAGAGTACTGTGAAAGTTATTATTTAATTATGGTCTGTAAGCACAGATTCAAATGAGAGAAGAACTCTGATTTTGTATGCAGTAGGTTCATTGGCATCCCAAAGAAATGAGGAGGCAGCAGAGAAGTGAGCTACCAACTTCTCTCAGAAAGCCTATGTGAAGTCCAGCTCAGGGGGAAAACCTGGAGCCTTGAGTCCAAGGAAACCTTTTCTGTAAGCTTCCTTTATCTTCCAGAATTCTTGGTGCAGATCTCAACAGAAACAGTGATGCTTTTCGTAATAAGAAGGACAAAGCTGAGCCGTGATTTCCATGCTTTAAGAACTAAACTGAGAAAGGAAGAGATTAAATAAACATCAAAGGGATTGCAATTTTATGTTTTTGTTTTATTTTTTGTTCATTTGCTTTTGATACTTGGGGTTTAACCCAGAGGTATTCTACCTCCAAGTGATCCCCAGGGCTTTTTAATCTTATTTTATTTACTTATTTTTCTGAAACACTGTCTTGCTAGGTTGCTGAGGGTCTTGCTAGGTGGCCAGGCTGGCCTTGAACCTGTGATCCTCCTGTCTTAGCTTTACAAGTACTGGGATTACAGGTGTGTACTATGACTCCCCACTGAAATTTCAATTTTGATAATAGAATCAGAATCTAATGTTAAAATATCAGGTAGAGGCTTTGTCGCCAGGACACAATGTCCCCCTATTGGAGATCTTAGAAAGAGACAGGATAGCCACCCTGAAGACAGTGGCATAATTGTGAGAGAGATAGGTAGATCTAGGGCTGATTTTATGGCTAGCTCCCCCCCTCCCCCACTTCCACAATACTACAAACCACTGTAAATTATATTGATGTTAACAGGCTGTCATGGAAGTTTCAGCACTAAAGCCCTTTAGAGAAAAAGGAGGATTTCATGTCAAATTCATGATGCCTGGGAAGCCTTCTCCATTAAAATGATAGAGGAAATTAGGTAGAAGACCAGGAATCTTTGTGGTTATGTCTGACATCACTCTTTTTCCTAGGATGGAGGTAGAGTCAGTTGGAGCCTGAATTGAAGAGTCCCTGGAGAACGCATTCCATAGGTCTGTCTGTTTGGTCCATGACAACTTTGTCTGACTGCAAACCAGAGACTGAGGCCCAAAAGTTATCTCTAGGTTTGTCCCCAAGGACATAAATCTTAATTCAGAGAACAGTTGTTTCTCCTTTTTAGTGTCTGAATACTCATATCTTTCCATAATTTTCAAATTAATCTGCAGGCTATGCTCACAGGAGGTGGCTGGGTGCGGACAAGAAAGAAGCAGAATTATTCAAACCAGATGAAATAAACTCCTGTCCCTACTCCAGTTTTGATTCTGGTGACTTTGGCAAGTCATTCCACCTCCCTAAGCCAGTTTCCTTGCTGTCAACTAAAGGAGAACAAAGGGTGGTGAGCCTGTAATGTCTCTTTCAGCAGAATTGTTTCCTATAAAACAATTCCTTTCTATGGTAGCTTTCATAGGAGCTCTGCAGTGTGAGTTAGATGGACATGTGTTTGGGGGCAGGCCAACATAATAATGAATGAAATGTGGCTGAGAGGGCCAGGCAGGGCAGGAGCAGCCCTAGCACTGTGGGAGGCCAGGTGGCAGGAGGAGAACACAGTTTTGGGGAGCTTAGAGGCAGGGAATGGAAATGAAAATGTGACAAAAAAAAAAATAAAGAAACAAGGAGCAGAGTCATATAGTACATGGGTTCCACACGGAGCTCTGTTCTGGGGCCTGTCCTTCAAACCAAGTGGTTCACTTCTCTGGAGCTTTCTCCAACCAGCCCCACCTACATTACTCAGGACAGGTTAAGCTCCTCTCACAACCTGTCAATGGCTCCTCACAGCCTAGAGAATTACCTTTCCAGAACTCTTTCTCGCTCACCTCTGGCAAAGACTAAATATCCTCTCCAGACTCTTCCTGAACCTTCTCCCACTACCTTTTCTTTCTGAAAAGCCCTTCTTCTCCCTTCCGTTATCAATATCTATGACCCCATATTTGACCCCAATATCAGTTTATCCACCAGGCCCTGAAGGGTTTTCAGAATCCATGACAGTATCGGAGACTAATGATGGAAGAGTACAAATATGATTGCTGTGTCTTCAAAGGAAGGAGCGTCTAGGGCCTATGCATGCGTCACAGAAGACCTTGCTGAGACTCCCGACTGGAAGGCTCTCTCTCCTTCTGCTCTTCTGTTTTCAGGCTACATCTCTCATACCACTCTGCTCTGTGTCGGTGTCCATTGCTATTTCCTCTGTTAGACCGTAAGCTTCTTGGGGGCTGGGCTCCAATCCCGGTCAAGGGTCACAGTTAGCATAGGACATAGGGCAATAGACATGTTTTTCAAATCAGATTTCCCCAAATGCTTAGGTTTCTGGCTTCTTTTAAAAATTCAGATGATCCGACTATACCAGATCAGTGTTCCCTTTGTGCCAGGTAATAGATACTGGGAGGAGGTGGGGTGCCTGAGTAGGTGGGCCGTGCAGCCAACTATTTGTCAAGCCTTCCTGTGCCCACTTCAGTCATTTATTTGAGCCTGCTGGTAAGTGCAGGCTCTGAGTCTGGGAAACCTCTTGCCTCACACCTTTTGTGTATCTCCTCCTCCTTTTCATACCTAGCACAGTGTCTTGCAAAGTGCAGGGGTTTAACACACATTTGCTGAGTAAATAAATGATTACAGGGTTTGGAGCTCAATATCCCTACAATTCATTGTTATAATAGACCTTGAGTTGTGCAAAGGAAGCGTTAGCCATTTACTAATGATACTATTTTCCCTTTTCCAGCTGGCTGAGGGAAAGAACCTAATAACAAGCTATGTAGAGTATAATTGAATCATTTTACTGAAAATGATCACAGCAGTAGCAAATTATATCTGTATGATGGATCTTCAACATTACCAAATTTTTTGTCAAATTTGTAGGCAAATTATTGTCTTAACTCCAAAATGATGTACCCAAAGATTTGTTAATGTGAGAGCATCAGATGCAATGGAAATTTGCAATGAAACATAAACTGAAAACAAGATGATGTGGACTGTCTAGAGCTTCCATTTTTCTTTCATCAAATAAAATTAGTCTTCACTCATAAATTGATAAAAAAAAAAAAAAAAAAGAAAAATCCTTACAAGACAAAAAATTCAGCTGTTGATTACAGACTTATGAACCACCATTTCAGGAAACCGACATTCCAAATTTGCTTGTGAGGTTCAAGCTACAAAGGTCAGATTTGAGAAACAAGTTCAAACACATGCCATTCCACAGCCTTGGATGTGGACGTCAGGGTGATAATGGTGAGTTTATGTCAATATAGTGAGTATCTCAATTGTCAACCGGACTGTAAGCACCTAGAGGCCGGATCTGACTCTCACCCCCGGTCTGTCTTCACTTTGCTGCTACTGTGCCTTGTGTATAACTGGGGCCCCCAAATTTGTGATTACTTGGTTAACAGACACAATTACATGACTTTAAACACAGCAAACCTTCTTGCTAACGGTTTTGAACTAAAAAAAATCTAAGAAGACCATAGAAAAGGGAGAAGATTTATGAAGAGAAATTTTGTCAGTAATTCACACAGGGAGAAAACTATAATTGGAGAAATCCCACTCTATGGTGATGCAGTGGAAATGTTGGCGATGAAAAATGGGCTTTTTATATGTGAGCTGATGGCATGAAATTGAAAATAGTTGTTCAGCTTCAGAGTTAGGGTTTGGCCTGTGGATTACTTAAGCCAAGGATATAATAAACTTGAGTGGAATAGATAACTGCTTTATCATTATTTCACAAATCAAGAATATGCCCAGGATTATCCTTAAAGCATGAAGTGTCCTTCGGTTTCTTCACCAAATAGCCACTGAAACTCACAGTCATTGAGGAACTCCTGTCACATAGCAGTGCTCTGAAAGAGAGTTCATCTGCACTGCTTTGAAAAATTCTATAGTCAAAGGGCTACATGGAAAACTACTTACAGCCCTCAAAACTCTCTCTGTGTCCCCCTTTTTCTTTCTCCCTCAACCCCCTCCTCCACTTCTTCCTTCTCCTTCTCTTCCTCCTCTTTCTTCTTCTTGCACTCCTTCCCACCCCTTTCACTTTGGTGATGAAGAAGGTGCAGTTGACAATCCACTGGATTGAGTGTCAAGAAAACTACATTCTGGTGCTGGCTTTGCCACTATCTTTGAGACTTTGGCTAAGTTACAACACTTCTCTGAGATTCATTTTTCTCATCAGTAGACTTAGTAATAAACTGCACTGAAGGATTTAAGAAATAATAGTCCTACAGTGCTCACAGCGGGGTCTGGCTCAACCTGTCTCTGGGGAAAGGCAGGCCCCTTCCCTTCATAGCCTGCTGTATCAGGGAAGGTTCAGTACTCCCCCTCCTTGGCAGGTAAAAATGTGCAGAGCCAGCAGATCTCAGCATCTTTCTCAAGAAAATTGGCATGTGGCAACCTCCCTGTCTGAGCAAAACAGGTCACCAGGGTCCCGCAGTTCTTAGAGTCCATGTTCTTCTAAAAATGCTTGGTGAGTTATTCGTATTAGAAAGTAGCATTACTGACTCTTTGACCCCTGTGTCCCACACCAGGTCCTACCAAGTGCCATTTCTGGACCCTCAGATGTGTGTCAACCTCTCGAATCACCTTAATTGGACAGACATGTGTTGTATGCAGCTGTCATTCTCTGCTTAGCCCATGGGAGAGCTCGTGGCCTCCCTGGGGAAAGACACATGCCTTTATCCAGCAGGCATCTGTTGAGCACCTGGTCCATGCCAGGCTCAGTACCTGGTTCTGGGAATTCTGTAGCTAATGAAACAGAGGGTCACAGAGATCTTTTGCCTAGAACAGATCTGGCCAAGAGAAATAGGAAGTGAGCCACACACGCAATTTCAAGTTTGATAAAAAGTAAAAACAAGCAGGTAAAATTAATTTAAAAATATCTTTTATTTAACTCAACATATCCAAAATGTTATCATTTCTGCACATAATCAAGATTTTCACTTTTTTTCCAGACAAACTCGGTGGGATGGGGTCTATTCTCTGCACTCACAGCACATCTCAGTCAAGACTGGTCACAGTCAAGCACACAGTAGCCACACCGGGCCAGTGGCTAGTACATTGGACAGTGCAGGTCTAGAGAAACAAGAGACAGTAGGGGAAGGTGAGCACACGCCTACGAGGAAGAAGCCCACTCAGAAGCTGCGCAGAGAGGCCGCTGGGGAGGCTGGGGCAGGGGGCCCTGGGGCTGCAGGGGGAGAGATGGCAGACCCACCAGCAGAAGGCGCATCACTGCTAGGCCAGGAGTCAGCTCAGGTAGGCTGATGGAGGTTGTATGGGGAAGAGAAGTGCCGGAGGGAGGCCAACCAGAGGAATTCCAACTCTGAAACAGCACAGATCATCCCAGCTACAAGAAGCGTTCTAAAGGGAGTGAGCCAGCTGTGGGTTCACAGGTTCAGCTTCTGAACATTGATTCATTTTTTTATTCATGTGAAAGTATTTATTGAATAGATACCATGTGCTAGGGACTGTGAATACATATGGCATAATGGTGAGTAAGGTGGCCCAGGTCCCTTTACCATGAAAACCACATTACATGGGAGAGGCAGGCAATAAACACACAATAAATACACACAGTTTCAGATAATAGTAAATATGTGATGGGTGGGCAGGAACAGGTGAAGTGACAGACTGATGGGGAGGGGCACCCAGCTTCGATTGCCCCTCTGCACCACTCTCCATACTTTACCCTGCTGAGTTTCTGGGAGGCTGACTTCTGTGCAGTGCAGATCAAAGAAGAATAAAGAGACATGGTGACTCATGCCACTGGTATCCTTGATTGCATGCTGGAATAGAATAAAATCCAAACCAAGTCTGAGTTCAGTTACTGGTATTGCATCAGTGTTAATTTCTTAGTGTCAGTCGTTGTACTGTGGCTATGTAAAATGTTAATGTTAGAGAAGGCTGGATGAAAGTTGTTTGGAAACTATCTTTGCA
This sequence comes from Graphiurus murinus, assembly GCA_004027655.1. Lineage (NCBI taxonomy): Eukaryota > Metazoa > Chordata > Mammalia > Rodentia > Gliridae > Graphiurus > Graphiurus murinus. The sequence continues at coordinate 18,485 of PVLC010031260.1, forward strand.
ACTCGTAAGTCTGAAGTTATTGCAAAATCCAAAGTTAAAAAATGGCATGGTCCATCATTAAAATACATTTAAGAGTGGCCTTAGGACTCAAATGCTGTGAAAGCAGCTTCTTTTTTTTAATTTTTTATTGTAGTAATTCGTGCAATATAGCATACATCTTTGTTAAGTACAAGTTGTTAACAACATATTTGCCCACAATTCTCATTTGACCCCTTCCCCAATTCCCACCCCATTCCCTTCCCCTCCCTCCCCCTCAGGTTCACTTCAGTGAGTGACCTTGATATGATTGTGTAAGTACATCATGTGCTTTAGGGCGTCCCTCTGCCCCCTGCGTCCACTACAATTAAATCAACTTCGTTGCTTATCGAGGATCTCTCCTTTTCATCTGGAGACTCTCCTATGCCCCATCTTCTCCCTAGCATCCACATATTAGGGAGAACATATGCTTCTTAACTCTTTGTGACTGACTAATCTCACTTAACATAATGTTTTCCAGTTGCATCCATTTCCCTGCAAAGAACATGATTT
>PVLC010031261.1:0-18900 GCA_004027655.1 Graphiurus murinus
GGCAGACCTTGGAGTCACCCCCAGCAACTCATCATCCTGGGGAGTGTCACAGCAAGTGGCAGGACCTTCATTGACATCAGACCCATTAGGGACACCAGAGGTCCAGCACTCACAAAGATAAAAGAAAAACACTAATATACACCTGTGCATTTTTGCTAAAGAAAACCAAACCCAGCCTTTCCAAGAACCAAGCAACTCTGAGCATTTAAATGGTGCTGTATTTCAACCTCAAGTACAACAGATTGTGGTCTAACCTCACTGTGGCACCAGCAAAGGGCGGTACATGAAAGACAAAGGGTCAGAGTGTTATCAGCTCCTGGACAAGGGCCTGAGATGTGACTATAAATATAACTGCAGAGCCTCCAGCAAAATATTAATACTAGTCCTGAATACCCACTGCCTCCTAGAGGGTTTCAGATTCATTTACCCCATATATATATGTATATACATATATATATCATACGTGTGTGTGTGTGTGTGTGTGTATATATATCTCCTACTTGCATGGTTCTGGCCCCAGCTCTTCCCTTCTTTCTTTGCTCAATATCACAGTGACTCCCCTTCATCACATCAACAGTAGGATTTACAGCTCATTTTTGTGAGGTTTTGTTTTGTTTTTGTGGAACTGGGGACAGAACCCAAGGTCATTCTGCCTCTGAGCTATACCCCCAGCCCTATTTTATTTATTTTGAAATAGGGTCTAAGTTGTGCAGAAGGCTTCACTAAGTTGCTGAGGCTGGCTGTAAATCTACGATCTTCCTCCCTCAGCCTCCCAAATACTAGGATTCTCGGTTATGCACCACCATGCCCGCACAGCTTCATTGTTGACATTTTGAGCAGTGCGACTGTTTGTTCTGAAAGGGAGGGGAAGGGTCCTGTGAATTGTAGGATGTTTGGCAGCATCCCTGGTCTCCACCCACTAGATGCCAGCAGCATCCATCCCAAGTCGTGAGTCAGGAATGACTCCACACTTTGCCAAAAGTCACAGTGGGGGGTCACAAATCGATCAACCCTGGCTGAGAACCACTGACGTGGAGTCAGATGAGAGCGAGCAGCTACAGAGAGGCTTCTGACAGAGGCTGCTGGGACTTGCAGGTATGGGATCCTGAGCTGTGCTTCCAAAATTAGGTTAATTACAATCAACTCTCAATTATCCAGGGGCCAATTATCTACATTACCCCCACACTACCTGCGTTCTGCCCAGCCCGCCATTCACAAGCTGCTAGCAATGGAGAAGGAAGAGGAATTTAGCATCGAGCATGCAGACGCACGCAAAGGCAAGATTATTTATTTTGTTTTGTTTAGGAAGGAGACTTAAGCATGTTAAAATGCATCCTCTTTGCATCTTGCCATATTTTAAAGCTGCCCAGCTTCCCCCTGCACCCAGCCCCTGGCAGCAGCAACAGAGACACTACAAGGAGGGGGATTAAGGCCCCACCTCTCTCCTCTGGACACTGCAGCCTCTTCCTGCCTGCTTTGGGCACAGGAAATTCTAATGTTACCTCTCTCCCTCCAAGCACCTGCCTGCATTTCCTTTAGGCAAAGAGCCCAGTGGAGGGGTCTTCTCTGGGGGACCAGGCCAGACACAATATCATGATATTTGAAGGCGCAGAAGAATAACATATGTATAGAGAGAGCCCTGCTCTCATATGAAAAACGTAACAAAATAAATATCTCTCTGACCATCCCTCCCACTGCAGCCCCAGCTCCTTTTCCTTCCTCTTGAACAGTCAAGCAGCATGCAAGGGTCGTGCTCTCTGACTTCTTCCACCATCTCACCTTCCACTCAGGCCCAGACCCTGTGCATGCTGCCACTCACACCCCCAAGTCTCCCTGAAAGCTTCCCACCAAAGTCACTGATGAGCGGCCCCCCTCACTGGATCTAATGACCACCCCCCCTTCATCCTGATCTAGGATTCGAGATCCACAAAGGTGGGGAGTTCATTTGTTCTCCTAGTCCCAGGGCCTGGCACACAGTAGGTGTTCAGTATATATTTGTTAAATAAATGAATGAGGGAGGGAGTGAATGAGGGGCTCTACTGGACTTCTGAGAACCCCCCCCCCTTAAAATGCATCCTTCCTTTGGTTTCTAGAAGGCTACCTGCTATGGGGTTTCCTCCTATTCTCCCAAGGACTCGATCGCAGTACGTTTCTATTTATTTTATTCCTACATATTAATTGTCCCTATCAGTGGAGTTCAGTGTGGCATTTCCATACATGTGTACAGCATGCACGGATCAAATCCAACTCCCCTTTTCCCACCCTTCCCCCAGACCCTTCCCACTCTACAGCAAATGCTATCCCACCCACGTCATGAGAGTGACTACTTCCCCAGCGTGCCCATCACATATTCCTCAGGTCTTTCTCTAAACCCACTTCTTTTCAGCAAAACTCTCCCCAAACCATCTCTCTTATTCCCTTGGCCTCAGTTACCAACCAATGGGACAGTCTGGGCTGCCCTACATCTATGTATTCATCATTTGTCTCTAAGAACATCTGGGGTACCCCCTGGAGAACTGTCACCCCCACACACACTGTCACCTGCCTCAGGTGTGGAAAACAGCTCAGGGTTGGCCAATCAGAGCCTCGCACGGCCTTTCTGGTTCCAGGATGATCACAAGGCCCAATAAAAGCCAACACAGGTCTGGGCCAGGCTCTGCCTGGTTGGTGATGGGCAGTTCTCTGTTTTCCAATGAGCTCAGAGGCACGGAGATGGGGGAAAGCATGCCTAGGGGTTCAGCCAGCTCACAAAAGCGCAAAGTGAAGAAATGAGAAAGACCCAGAGCAGATCAATTCCTGTGGTTTCCTGGATTCGGTTATGCTTGAAGAACCCATTCTGGGAATTTTAGATTAAATGACTCAATAAATATCCTTTTTGCTTGGCTAGTTTGAGCTGGAGTCTGTCCTATATGATCAGCCCCAGAGAGGGCAGTGACTGCCACATCTAGATCCTCAGGCCTGATTCACCTCTGACCTTCGGAGATCACACCCCCAGTTGCCCACAGCGTTTTGATGCCTCTGCCACATGGACACACTGCTGGGAATGTGTTCCCTGAACCAGCTTGATTAGATGAGCCCTTCTCCATGTGCACAACCAACCCCTAAGTCATCCTCATCCCACCTGTTAGACCTGGGCATTGACAGTAACCCCATTATACTGCTGACTATGATCCCACCCCATTGCTGAAACGAGAACCTTGCGATGCTACAGCGGGGACACTTCTCTCTGAGGCATCTGTCATCAGCTCTTCCCCTCCATGGACATGGGTGCTAGTCCTCTGCTGAGAGGTGTGGCCTGTTTCTCCTCTCCCTGTACATCTAGTCTGGCCTTCCTCGGTTACTTGTTTCTACCAATAAAATGAGTGGCAGCAATGATCTGGAACGTCTGAAGTGTGGTCATAAAAAGCCGTGCAGCACTCACTGCCAAGGAACAAGTAGCCATGTTGTAAGGAAGCCCAAGCCAGCCTCAGGAGGAAGCCATGAGAAAAGACAGTGTGAAGCCAACTGGCCCCAGCCGTTGTCACCATTCCAGGCCAGGTGATGGCCATGCGAGTGGAGAAGCCATAGGACACTCTAGCTCCAGCAAATGCCAGGTGGAGATGGACCAAGTGCTAGGCCCTATGGATTCATCTGAGCTGCACCAGCCATTTTTACCTTTGACCCCTGACCAGATGAGGTCCCAAACCTTACAGAGCAGAGACAGCCCTTTCCACTGTGCCTGCCCTAATTCACAAACCACAGGATTCATATTAACAAAACAACTGATGGTTTATGCTGGTAGGGTTTGGAGTCATTGTTGTGAACCACTCGGCTATTGCCTGTCTTTGCCAAACCATCCTTGAGACCTTGCTAGCCCCAGGCCCTCCTCACGAGGGTAGCCCTGGCCAAGAAAACCTCCCCAGTGCAGCTGAAATGAAGTTATCGATTTGCCTGTCTTCCTCCCTTACCATACCTGGACTCCTCCAGGGCTCGGCACAGTGTCTAGTGCTAAGATATCAGTATAGATCTGAGGGACAAATGAATGAAAGACAGGAGCTGACCTCGGCGAGCATGCTCTGAGAGCGCAGACCTAGCCGTGGCTCTGGGGCTCCACAGAAGGAAAGCAACCCTGCAAGCAAGTGTTATTGTAATGATCCTGACAAGTTCCAAGCCTGGTAATCATTAACCATCCCCAGAAGAGCTAGTTAGCTAGCAAAGAAGAAAGCCCCCTCCTCGGGGTTGGGAGCATGGATGCCCTGACGGCACTTGGCTTCAAACTGAACTCCCAGCACCTTCTCACAGAGCCGATCTGTCTATAAAATTGGTGGTTTCTATAGAAACAGAAGCACGGTAGTAAAGCTAAGGGAAATCGTACATTCTGTCAGCGTACGGAGATCAATCCTGTTCTTATACGGGGCCAGGACTCTTTCACGCTTTATTTTTGAGCATCTCAACTTTCATTTCCATCCCAGCCGTCTCATCTCATATTTATGAGCCTCCTGCACTGGTAATCTGGTCCCTTCTCGCCCAGCTGCCTTTGTTAACTATGACCACAGGCAGAAGTCAGTGGGAGCAGCATGGAATTCCCGGCATCCCCTCTGCGGTATCAATAGTGCCAAACCCCAACCTCAAAAGCAGAACTGGGATCCCTGGTATTTTGGGGTGGTGCCTATTTCAAGGTTAGACCCTCAGCCCCCCAAATGGATGCTCTAAAAAAATCTACTCTGTAATTGGGTACTTGTTTTACATGCCTATATCTTAGCTTTAGATAGTCCCCAAGCTCTTAAATATTAATACGTCTGCAATCTCTGTTTTTCACCCTAAAGTGCAAGTGGCTTTCTAACAGGCAAGGAATTAGAACTTGGCTTGTACTTGAATTACTCATGCTGCCTCTGATCATCTACAGAGGAAATGAGAAAAGGCACAGGTTGCATGTAATATTTTAGATGAAGGTTCAAATTTGGAGACACATGTTAACTCATGGAAACTGTCCACTTTTATCTTGAGTCACTCTTAAAATAAGAAATAATATAATTTTTTTCTTTATCAAAGAGCATTTTTAGAACACTTAATTTGAATCTGATTCAATAGCACTAAGTGTATTTTGTCTTTTTCTTATTCTGATAAATAGCTGGTAGGATGGGTAGGGATAAAAAGATACGTGGTTGGGGGAATGAAGGATGGATGGATGAATACACGGAAAGATGGATAGAGATGAGTTATATATGTGTGAATACGCAGTGGATAGTGGATGAACTGATGGGTGGATGCATGGATGGATGGATGGATGGATGGATGGATGAGTGGATGGGAATTAATTGTGAATATGTGGATCAGTGATGGATGTATAGATGGATAAACAGGGGAGGAAGGTAGGATAAGGAGGGATGAATGGGTGGATTGGTGAATAGATGCAAAGAGGAGGAAGGAAGAAAGGGAGGAGAAAGAGTAGATGTGTGGGTGAGTTGATGACAAGCAAATCATCCATCGAAGTGATTTTCTAAAATGTAAATATAATCATCCATCCATTTGTGAATTCCCAGTTTTGTAGTGTAGTCCTGAGCTAAGATCCCACTACCTTTGAAATAGTAAATGGATTTAAAGACACAAGAGTATGTGCAGGGAGAAAACTGCATGGTCCATCACCATGGTCCAAGTGAGGGTGATGATTCCTGGCCTTGGATAACAGTAGTGGATACAGGGAGGCAGAAATAGCTTTGAGAGTGAGCAGTAGGTCTGGGAAACTGACTGAGTCTCAATCTCAGTTCAACCACTTCCACGCTGTATGATCATCAATTTCCTCAGCTGCAGATTATGGATAATTGCACCTTTCTCCCAGAGTTGACGGCGGGGATGAGACAAAGTAGATGAAAGAGTCAGACACAAGGCCTGCCCAAGAAAATGTTTTCAATACCTGATTTCCACTTTAGGGAAAAACACCAAACCCCTGGTTCCAGACCATGAGTTATGAGGAACACCAGATGCTATTCGGGTTAAAGAGTAAGAAGGTCAAGAGAGACACAAGGGTACAGCAGGACAGGGTCATCCAGCCACCCAGTGACCAGCCTTCACTCTCTATTAGTGAGCTTTTCTATCACTATGACCAAACCTGACAAGAACAACTTAGAGGAGGAAAGATTTATTTGGCTCATGGCTTCAGAGGTTCAATCCATGGTTGGTTTGCTCCAAGGCAGAAACACTGTGGCGACAAGAGGTAGTGGGAAAAAGCTGCTAGATTCATGGGAGCCAGAAGCAGAGGAGAGAGAGAAGAAGGGAGGGAGAGAGGGAAAAAGGGAGAGAGGGAGAAAAGGAAAGAGGGAGAGAGGGAGAGGGAGAGAGGGGGAGAGAGACAGAGAGAGACACACAGGCAGACAGGGACATATATACTCCTCAAGACCATGCCTTCAGTGACCGGCCTCCTCTAGCTATGCGCCACCTCTGAAACTTACTGTATTGCTAACACACGAGTTTTTCTGGGAGGCTTTACAGATCCAAACCATAACACTCTCTCCTCTCCCAAGGATCCCACAAACAGGGCACTGGCCCCCTCCACACCATGGCCAAGTCCACCCCACCTGCCATGCCGACCTTACTGGCTAGGAAGCCACTGCAAAGCCAGGGCCCCAGCCATGCCACCCAGGGCAAACACCCAGTCTAACTTCCAGGGAGCCAGAACCATGAGTCTGCATGTGTCAAGTAAGTCGACGCACATCACTCTCCATCAGGACCACCTTGTCCCCAGGTAGCCACAAAGCAGAGCAAGAGGCAAATAAAAACGCCAGGCAGAAATCTAAGCAGCCCAATGTTCGTAGGGACTCTGGAACAGCTGCATCATCTGGCCCAAATCTCAGCTCTGCCACTTATTGGCTGTGTCACCCCGGGAACCTGCTGAACTTCCACGTGCATAGTTTTCTTATCTGTGAAGTGGGGATAGTAAATCCCTTCCTCTAGGCTTTTGATAACTGAGTGTTCACATATATAGCACAATGGAACAGCATCAGGAAGACAGTAAGCAGTGTTATGTGTAAGTGTTTGCTCTGAATCTAAGTGTGCTATTCCATGTGGTCCACGTGACATGCCTGAGGATGGATTTAAGAGCAGGGGGTTGGGAACAGATCCCTTAGTACTTTGCTGTGTGACCGTGGACAGACACTGACCATCTCTGAGACCCTCTTTTCTCACCTCTAAAATGGACATAAGAATATAACAGCAGCACCTAATAAATGAGAACATGCTTTTTTTAATGCGTACTTTTAAAAATCTTGGGCTGGATAAATTGTCTCTTTGTGGGCACAAATCTGAACCCAGAAAAGACATTACCTGCCACTTTCATGCCCTTATGGCTCATGCCTAAAATCAGTACCTACTGCACTAGTTTTTCTCTTTTCAACATCACTTCTGACTCTGCAAAACCTACCAAAAAAAAAAAGAAAAAGAAAAAAACCTGGAGCAAGCCAATCCAAAAGAGAGAGTCTGAGAATTCTGAGAGTGGAAGGAAAGAAAGAAAATCCAACACAAATTGCAGTTCCCTCGGGGAGGTGTCCTGAGTCAGCAGAGGGCAGGGCTGCACGAAGGTGAGGAGGGTAGGCAGAGCTGTGCCCTCCACCACAGCCAAACTCTCGGCTGGCAAGCACACCACAAGGCCAGTGCGACTGCCTCTAGCGTGTAGGACTCAGATGCTAAGAAGTTGACCCCAGCCAGGTATGGTGGCACACACTTGTAACTGCAGCACTTGAGAGGCTGGGACAGGAGGATTGCGAATTTGGGGCCAGCCTTAGCAACTTGGTAAGATCCTGTTTCAAAATAAATAAAATAAGAATGGGGGAGCCGGGCGTGGTGGCGCACGCTTGTAATCCCAGCATTCGGGAGGCTGAGACCGGAGGATCCGGGTTCGCGGCCAGCCTCAGCCACCTAGTGAGGCACTTCACAACTTAGTGAGACTCGGTTTCAAAATAAAGAATAAAAAATAGGGCTGGGGATATAGCTTGAAGGTAGAATGCCCCTGAGTTCAATCCCCAGTTCCACCAAAAAAAATAATAATAATAAATAAGAATGGGGGGTGTAGCTCAGAGGTAGAATGACCTCCAAAATCAATCCCTAGCCCCCCCTCAAGAAAAGGAAAGAAAGAAATTGACCAAAGGTCAGACATCTCAGGAAGAGGTAGGGCTTGGATGTGGCCCCATGTGCCCTTTCCATCACAGTCATCCTTCCCACAGCCCTCTGCAGGTGGGTCATGCAGGACGAAAGTCTAGGTGAATCTGCAGTCAAACCACAGCTTATTGCTTGTTGAAAGGGTATTCAAAGGACCTCTGCTCCTGGGGGAAGTGGCTTGTCCCCTGCAGTTGACACTGTAGAATACAGTCTACCAGGGTCCTAGAAGCTCCTCCAGCCCTGGGGCTCAGAAGAGTCATTAATGTAAGGCTGCTCAGCCCCTAAAAAGGCCAAGCCCTGCTACCCTGCAGCTTAAGCAACAGCAGCAGCAGACAATTCTCTGTTGTGGGACTCTCCTGTGGTGTATAGGATGTTTGGCAGCATCTCTGTCTTTTCCCTAATAAGCATCATTAGTACCCCTCCCCATTGTGACAATCAAATTATCTCCAGAAATGCCAAGTGTCCCCCAGGGGAAAATCACCCCTGACTGTCACTGTCCTAGATGGTTGTGTCACACCCTGAAATACGGGTGAGCCTAAGAGATGTCATGGGGAAAAAGGAGCCTCCGAGACCTCTCCCCCAGGATGGCTGGGTCATAATATGGTCCTCCAGGTGGAGGCCCTTCATAATACACACTGTTAACTCCACCCTGTTGGAGCTGACTGGTCTCAGCAGGACTAACCAAGTGGACCCAACTCACAAGAGACAGACATATAACCTAGATTCCAAGGTATTAATTTCCCAGGAGAAACAGACCTAGTGAACAGACCAGATTTTCACAGTATCTGGTTAGCACCTTCTTACCTAGAGGGAATTATGAGGAAGCAAAATCGTAACAAGGCTGTTGTTTCATGGGCAGAACTCAAAGGAGGAATAGACTGAAGATGTAGTTGACTCTCCCTCCCCTAGCTGGGAAGGGAGACAAGCATCCAGACACACTGTCCCATGGATTTCTGCATCTTTGGTATGTCCAGGGCTGTCCATGGGATGCCCTCCACTCTGTGAATTACAGAAATGTGTCATGTGTCACTCACATCTTCAGCAGCACATGGGTACACATAGAAGATGCACAGTCAGTGTGAGAGTTTACTTCCATTATCATCTTCAGGCACCTTTGTGTAAAGGCATGGTGTGTGGTGTGGGAAGGAAGAAGGGAAATAAGAGAGATTGCTGCTCTAAGAGGAAAATGGCAGAGACCCCAGAGAGGCCACCACCTCTCCTTGGAGCCTGGCCTGAATGCAGCAAGGTACGGAGGCTCTGAATGAGGTGGGGACCACCTCCTCCTGGATCCCCTTTGTCTCGGGAGAAGCTCTTGGAATCACAGTACTGGAAGAAGATGGAAGTCAGGGAGGAGGAAGAGAATGGAAAATTGAGGAGATAGGAAGAGGAAGAAGAGGCTGGGAGGCAGAGAGGAGGAAGAGGGGAGACGAGGAAGACAATGAAGGGAGAGAGGGAGATTACACTGGAGCTCAACAGACGCTGAGCTTAACAGACGCTGCACAGTCTATGCCCTCTCAGCGATTCACAACACACATTGCTGTATCAGTATAAATCATATTAATGATGATCATTAACTTTTATTGAGCTTTTACTGTGTACCAGACACCATTCCACTCGCTTATCTGTATTAACACCGTTAATCCTAACCCCTACCCTCTGAGGCACAGAGACTTTAAATAACTTAGCTACTCTAGGCTACTCACAGGTTAGGAAGGGTGCAGGGGACAAAACAAGGTGGACCCTGAGAAGCCCTGCACTCAAGGCCTACAGTCCCAGAACTCCTCACACTTGTGCTTAGGTTTGTTTGTTGTCATGAACAGCATTGTCTAACAAGCTTTGGAATGCATCCTGGAAAGCACAATTCTAGAACAATGTAGGCCTGATTCACCCAACCAACTATATACCTGAGATGCCCCCCAAAATTGCTTAACTTAAAAGCCCAACAGTAATTAGCTTGATGATATTAATATTCTCTTATTATAACATTGCCCTTCTTTCTCATACATAATTTATTATTGCTTAAGCTTTAAAATTTTCCCATGAGGAAAGGATTAAGTTTATTGACCCATTTGCTAGAATGAGACTTAGTAGCATGAGCTGCCTTTAACTCCTAGTCCTCATGGAAACCAGGCAGCCATGTTGGAGGTGGGACTTTGTTACCAAGGAAAGGTCCTTGGAGGTATGGCCTTGGGATTATAAAAATTCCCTCCTTCCCCCTTTCTCTCTCTCTCTCTCTCTCTCTCTCTCTCTCGCTCTCTCGCTCTCTCGCTCTCTCGCTCTCTCGCTCTCTCGCTCTCTCTCTCTCTCCTAGCCTTCAGGATTTGAGACTAGAGCCTTTCTCTACTTCCTGCCACCATGCCCTGAGTTCTACAGACCTGGACTGAGCCTCTGAATTCTCCAGAACTATGAGCAAATAAATCTCCCTTCTTCTAAGTTGTCTTGATCAAGGCCATGGAAATGTTGACTGAGACAGAAATTGGTACCAAAATGGGGGGTCACTGTTATGTCTAAGCCTGACCATGTAGACTATGAGTCTTTGGAACTGGTTTATGAGAAGAAGTTGGAAGGGCCAAAATACTGTCCAGAACAGAAATTGGTACTGGGAGTGAGACTCAAATCCACACAGACATATGTCTTCATGGCTCACAGTTCATAGTCTCTCCTTGCAATCTCTCCAAAACAACTGACCAAGGCAAGGCCCAAGTCTTCAATTCTATAAATACTGCAACAAAATTGACACAGGCATATTGAAATATGTTGGAAATCATAATATAGAGCTAATGTAGCATTAACTAATATTATTATAACTATTATATTGTAATATAATTATATTCTTATTGTTAATAAAATTATATATTATGTACTATATAGGTGTTCTATATCTGGGACAATGGGACAAGATGTGTTAACTCCCAACCAGCCACCCTCAATGGTAACAAAGGAAGAATCCCCAAAACAGAGCATTCTCACTATGACTTTATCATGAGGGACTAGGCTAGGCCAGGCCAGGCCAGGCAGCAACAGTGAAGGAAAAAGAAGCAACATAAGGAAGAAGAGGAAACAAATCTGAAATGGTGCATTCCTAAATGGGCCACAGTTTCACAAGAAGATATCACCCAGTGCTCTATCAGGCAGCTGTGTGGAGCCCCTCTGCCTGGAACCTTCCTCCAGAAGGAAGAGGGTTTTATGTGCCACCTTGTCTCTTGGGTCTCTAGTTAAAGTTCATCCCATTGTCTGCTGATTTTCTTGCATGTACAGGTGGTGGTATCCAAGCTCTGACATGCAGCTGTTGGAAAATCTAGGTTCTATGCTGTGGCATAGGGCTTCTGAGCCCTTGTTTGCATGAACTTGAGCAACAAAGACTGTGGCTCCCACTGTGGCAGGTGTGATGGAGACTATACCACAGTCTGGCCTTCTCCTTAAGGGGAGGTAAGACAGACATTGTTAGTTGCTAATGGTAATACACTGGACAAGATGTCAAAGCCTGGGAAATGGGTGAGACACAGGGAATCTAGAAGACACAAAAACTGAGCCCAGAACACCTAAATCTTTGAATCCAAAGTGACTGCTCCTCATTGAATGGCAAGAAGCATTTGACTAGCCATCCTAGTGCCCAAGACACCTATATTTGCACCAACAACTGAAAATTCAGATTCCTAGGCCTTACCCCAGGGATGGCATCAATGAGGGATTCAACTATGGAACCTGTGTATATATCACAAGCTCCCCAAGTGCCTTTTGTGCACAGTAAATTTCAGAAACAGCCAGAACAGTGTCATGAGCTGCCCTGAGCAACCTTAACCACCCCCCCAACTCATTTCATAGGGAAAAATCGAAACCCAGAAGCGATTAACTACAGATCAATACAACAGAACAATGAATCATGCAAAGGGGCAGGTTGGGAGCAAAGAGGCGGATGGCCTGCCAACACAAATAGGGGCCCTTGTAAACCCACTCGCTCATACGCATGTATAAAACCATGTCTGCTGCATACGAAAAGAAGTTAAACCTTCATATGGCTGTAGGAAAAGGACATTTGTTTTTAATATCATACCCTAAATTTATCTGATACTCAATTTCTTTTTGAGTGACTAAGAGAGTTGGTCTTTGCTGACCCTTTCTTGGACTGGGGAAGTTGCAGGAGAAAATGCCAGAATGTTCCTTCCAGAAGGAAAAATGTTTGATTCTTCCACTTTAAGACTTTCCCTCAGCTCTTATAGCCTGAGCTAACATCAGATGCTATTTAATGGAGACAAATGACGCAGGGTTAGGTGGGGCATGGAAAAAGGGGGTGTCATTTCTGCAAGCAACTCCCTGTCACTTGTAAAGATTTCCATTAATAAACTCTCCAGCGCCCACTGTTCTGGCATAATATACCTATCTCTGGAAATATTTTAACAAACTCAGATTTAATTTCCTTTTTCATTAATTAATTTTTGTATTAATCTCATCCATTAGTGCCTAATACCTCTCAATTACACACTATAAGCTTGGAGGAAAGTCAGTAATTGAGACTGTCCCAGGATTCCAGGAGCACCCTGCTCAGAATGTCTACTTCAATTAGCTTTTCATTAATTACTTTTTTATCAATTAATATTTTGTACTTTTGGTCCAATACTTGCAATCTCTGCATCACACGCCCTATAGTGACACCTCATTTATTGTAATCAGTCAAGCCAGAGGCCCAAAAAGAGTTCAGCAGTAAGAGCAGCAGACAGGCCTGTATCTCACATATAAATTACATGTCCCCCTTTTGGAGGTGGGTTTCATCCCAAAATGTGTATCATGAGAGTAAAGGCAAGCAAGGAAAACAAGGGGACGTGGCAAAAACAAACAATTCTACATAGAGGAATGTGGACAGGCAGGCTCAGTGGTGCATGCCGGTAATCCCAGTACTTGAGAGGCTGAGACAAGAGGATCATAGGTTCAAGGCCAGCCCTCAGCAACTTAGCAAGACCTTGTTTCAAAATAAAAAATAAATCAGGCTGATGGTGTAGTTCAGAGGTAGAATGTCCCTGGGTTCACTCCCCAGTACCACAATAAGTAAGTAAGTAAGTAAATAAATAAAGGGCTGTGCATGTAGCCCAAAAGTAGAATGTCCCTGGGTTCAATCCCCAATACAAAAAAACAAAAACAAAAACATATGAGGTCCAACTATATCCTTTGCAGAGAAGCAGAATGGCCCCATCAGCCTCATGGCACATGGGGCCAGAACATGTATCTTACCTCCACTTGGTCTCTGTACCTCCTTTCTTATCCTTTGGCTAAGGAACATATCATTTATCACCCATACAAGGACATTCTTGGGCTAGAAAAAGACTTTTATTAATAATTGTACTGGAGAACAATGGACCCAAAGAGGAACTGTCTCCAGCACACCAAAATGCATTATTATCCCCTACCCTACCCACCACACACGCTTAGTCTGCCCATGGCTATTAACTATATAAGCTTCCTCTTAGAGAAGAACCTCTGCTTCAAGATGGAAAATCTGTCTTTGCTATCTTACATAGACCTGTATTTGCCTGGAAAACCAGTATGCCTTGACTAATGATAAGATGATGTAGTCTCCACCTCCCACACTCTCTTTGCATGCCCACATTCTGTCTTCAATTTGATGACTCTGTTCATCTGGTATCATTTTCTATCTTGCATGTCTCACCATTTTCCAACTGTAATTTTTTTTTCAAGGCTTCACTGAACTGTCCTCAGCACCTTAACTGACCTAATGGTTACAAGTAAACTACAGTCATTTGTCTGGGTTTGGACTTGTTAGTGAGAGATCTTTGAACAGGAGTTCTACTCTTTCTGCATAGTTTTCTCCTCTGTAAAATGGGGATAAAACAGTACCTATTTCATAGGATTCTTATGAGGATTATCTGAGCTGATCGTTGTAAAGTGCTTAGAACAGTCCCTGGATCATGGAAAATACTACGTAAATATTATTCTTGGTAAATTAGAAAAATGGTCATAAGTTAACTTAAAGAAGAGTGATGACACAAAAATAACTAATTTCTACCCCTAAACTACACAGAGTATCCCTCACTCAAGAAGAAAAGACAAGAAACACAGGTTTGATTTGGCACAGTCTCCTGTGCTAAGGTAAATATTTATGTATTTATGTATGTAGGTATGTATGTATGAATGTATTTTTTTTTCTTTTTTTTTTGCGGTACTGGGGATTGAACTCAGGGGCGTTCTACCTCCGAGCTACACCCCCAGCCCTATTTTTTATTCTTTATTTTGAAACCGAGTCTCACTAAGTTGTGGAGTGCCTCACTAGGTAGCTGAGGAGGCTGGCCGCGAACCCGGATCCTCCGGTCTCAGCCTCCCGAATGCTGGGATTACAAGCGTGCGCCACCACGCCCGGCTTGCTTATTTATTTATTTATTTATTTATTTATTTATTTATTTATTTATTTTGGTACTAGGGATTGAACCCAGAGGCATTCTACCTCTGAGCTATACCCTTGACCCCCATTTTTATTATTATTTGCTTTTAAACACGGACCTGCTAGGTTGCTAAGGATCTCTCTATGTTTCTGATGTGGTCCTTGAACCTGTGATCCTCCTGTCTTGGCCTCCCAAGTACTGAGATTATAGGTGTATGCCACAACGCCCAGCTTCTGAGGTAAGTACTTTAAATACGTCATCTCATTTCATCCTCGCAGCTGATCTGGAAGGTAGATCCTAGTGTCAGCTCCATCTTACAGATGAGGAAACATGATTGGGACAGATAGCCTCTGTCCTCTACAATAGGACAAAGCTTAATTCTCCAAGAATTAAGCCCAGGTGGTACAACTGGGAAAAAACAAAACCAAACCCTAACTCAAGGGGTTGGGCCAACCATCACTTTCTTCCTGAAGCTCCTATTTGCTAGTTTCCACAAACACCCATCCCCAGAGGGCCCTGCTCTGCCCTGTAAAGCCAACACCCATGCACAAGCCTTTTCCTAGCTCTGTGAATGACAAACACTGCCTGGGAATTTCAGAAAGATTCCCTAGGTCCTGAAGGGAAGTCCAAAGAGAACACTCGCAGGAGTCAGGGACATGGTCCAGCTGACGATGATAGCAACAGGATTCCCACAAGGAGCTCACTCCCTATTTGGACCTCCTAGCCTATCTCATCCCAGGCCCTGACTCCTGGGACAGCACCCCTGTCACCTCCAAAGACTAGCCCATGTTCCGGCCTCTAGTTCCTCCCACCACCCACTGGCAAAGAGTGTCTGGTCCCTAGGCGACTAATGGCATGTCACACCATAAGCAGAGTAAAGTCAATTTTGATGCATATTTTGGTAGACATCTTAACCCATTCCAGCTACTCTAATAGAATATCCCATACCAGGAAGGCTGGAAAGTCTAAGCTTAAGGCCCCAGTAGATTCAGTGTCTGACAAGGGCTTGATATCTGCTTCCAAGATTCCACCTTCTTATTGTCCCTTCACATGGTGGAAGGGGAGTGGAAGGATCAAATAGGCTCTTTGGAACCTGTTTTATTTCATTTTGTTTTACATTTATTTTATTTTGTGGTGCCAGTAATAGAACATAGGACCTCATGCATGCTCAGCAAGTGCTCTAGCACTGAGCTACATCCCCAGCCCTCATGCCCTTTTGTAAGGGTACTACTAGCTGGGTGTGGTGACTCACACCTATAATTCCAATACTTGGGAGGCCGAGAGAGGAGGATCACAGGTTCAAGACTAGCCTCAGCAACATAGTGAGATTCTCAGCAGGTTAGAGAGACCCTGTTTCAAAACAAAAAGTAAAACAAAGGGCTGGGGATGCATCCCAGGGTTCAATCCTGAGCACCACAAAATGGGGGGCACTACTCCCTTCTTCAAGGTGGAGTCCTCATGACCTAATCACCTCCAAGGGCTCCCACTTTTTAATACTACTAAAATGGACATTAAATTTCAACATGAATTTTGGAAGAAACCAAATCCCAAGCTTTAGCAATAGAGATCAGTAAAATATCTCATTTAGTCAATTAATAGAGGTATCCCTTCTTCAGGTACGTGTAGCTACCAGAATGCACCTGCTACCACCCTCACCCCCAATATCATGACTACATTAATGTGTATGCATATGTGTGCACTCACACGCACACACACACACCTTAAACAACCAGTTTGCTAAACAAGCAGCAGGTGATAGGAGCAGCACTCACTCTGATACAAGACATCGTACACAGCATCTGAACAGAGGATAAAGAGCATCCCAAATAATTCATCCCCCTGTTTTGGGAGAACATATTAGGACAGGTAGAGCTACCTCTATTTATAAATCACTAAAAATGAAAAGTATAACCAATATGGGGCCTAGGAAGATATTTTTTAAATTAAATGAGAGAATGAAGCATGCAGAGAAAATGTACTTTTCTAAAATGATGTATTGCATGAAATGCCATTAAATTTCAGACTATCTGCTTTGTGTTCTCCATAAATTCAAGAAAGCCTGGTTTCTATGAGAAAAGTTTTTTTTTAAGTGAGTAAACAGAGATAAAAAAGAGATCTGGTTAAGAAAGCTAGAAAGAATTCAAAGATAGGTAGTTAAACTAAAGAAAGCATGTTTGGAATTCAATAACTGATAAAAAATTTAATATATTTAAAAGCTCTACAGAGTTGTAGAATATGGAATTTGAAAGCAGCAATACGTAGAATAAAACTTCCCAGAAATGAGACAGATGTGGTGACACATACCTGTAATCCCAGAACTTGGGAGCCTGAAACAAGAGGATCACGGGTTTGAGGCTAGCCTCATCAATTTAGTAAGACTCTCAGCCACCTACTGAGACCCTGTTTAAAAATAAAATATAAAAATAGGACTGGGGTTATATCTCAGAGATAGACTGCCCCTGGGTTCAATTCCCAGTAACCCCCCATACCCACACACACACAAAGTTTCCATAAACAAAGAAGGTGGCAATAAAGATCATCACAATGTTGCTAGTTCTCTGGGAACATAAAATCTTATTGTATCCATTATTCAACCCAGGTTTCCTTACTATGGAACCTTTTCTCAGAAACACTGGATATTTAAGTTGTGCACAATTGGGTGTTGTTGGGATGCAGAAAATAGGAAGTCCCTATGAAGAAAGATCATAGTTATTTTTGGCTGGAAGGGAGACAAGTGTCCTGGAATAGAAGAAAAAGTTAACGCAACATCCATCCACATAATAGACACCCCACGAAAATTAGCAAAGATGTGCACGCACATGCCTTTGGGACGGGGGGAGAGGGAGGAAGAGACCACCTCAACTGCCTCCTCCAGGGAAAGCAGGGGTGAGGGGGGCCTTGAAAACCCCGGAGAGGGGAACTATGGTCAGCTGAATAAGATCCCTCTAAAAACACCCTCACCTTCACCCCAGAACCTGTGAACATGTGACTTCACATAAGAAAGAGGATTCTGTGGCTGCAAGTAAGTTAGGGACCTTGAGATGGGGAGGTCACCGTGGATGGTATGGTGGACCGCATGTCATTGCAAGGGTCCTTATAAAAAAGTAAAAAAGGAAGGTGTTGTGGTGGCACCCACCTAAAATCGTAGTACTTGGGTGGCTGAAACAGGAGCATTACAGGCTTGAAGCCAGCCTCAGCAACTTAGCAAGACACTCAGTAACTTAGTGAGATCCTCTTTCAAAATAAAAAATAAAAGCTGGGTGTGGTTTCGCATGCTTGTAATGCCAGTACTCGGGAGGCTGAGACAGGAGGATATGGGTTCTCAGCCAGACTCAGCTACTTAGTGAGGCCCTTTGCAACTTAGTGAGACCCTGTTTCAAAATAAAGAATAAAAAAATAGAACTGAGGGTATGATTCGGAGGTAGAATGCCCTTGGGTTCAATCCCCAGTACCGCAAAAAATAAATAAATAAATAGGCCTGGGGGTGTCCCTCAGAGGTAGAATATCCCTGCACTCAATGGAGGAGGAGGGAGAGGAGGAAGAGGAGAATGATGACTGCGTCAATGACGACAAAAGAGTCAGACGAGGAGATGTGCTCACAGCAACAGAGAAGGCAGATGTGGGGCTGTGGGCCCCGGAATGCAGGTGGCCTCCAAAAGCTGGAAAAGGCAGGGAAACAGATTCTCATCTAAAGATTCCAGGACAGTGCTGCTGAAGCCTCAATTTTAAACTTCAGACCCTCAGTGCTGTAATATAATAAATCCATGCTCTTGTTTTAGGCCACTAAATGTGTTATCTGTTAACAGCAGAGATAGGAAATTCATATGGGTACTCTATTAAAAAGAGGACTAGAGATGCAGAATTAACCCTCAGCTGCTACGTCTTGTGCCCAGTGACAGAGTCGATACTTTCCTATCATTAGTTGAAGTGTTAACACCTAATAGGATAATGCAGGCAGAATTTCCATAAAGCAGTCATAGGCAGGGGAATGTTGGCTTAACCACTGTACCCGTGCAGACAGAAAACCCCTGATAATAGCATGAAAGAAAATCAGAAATAGGAAGAAAAGAGAAATAGGGTATATGAATAATAGGAATTTTTTTAAAAGGCTAGAACAGATAAAAATAAGCTATATGAAATTACCTAAACACCCTGAATAATATTTTCCCATACTTCAAAGAAGTAAAAACAGGATGTTTATATGATAAACATTTATATAGGTAAATGACTGGTCTCAGACTTCTCCTCTACAATACTAGACAGCAAAGCAGGTGATTTGACATCTACAGGTTTAAAGCATTCTTGTCCTTATTTGGAAGAAGCTGAAAGATATTTACAAATGCAAAGGGCTCAGAAAGAACACAAAGAAACACATTAT